>JAODAL010080589.1:0-12192 GCA_025379985.1 Phyllomedusa bahiana | reverse complement strand
CCCAATCAGCCGCGGGAAGCCCCCTTTACCCTGATCATTTACGTGGGGCGGTTTTGGCCCCCAAGGGGTCGCGCCCGGACTTCTATGGGCCCGGTGACGTCACAGAACCCGGGCCGGTCTTGGTTTGGCTTCATCTTGCACTGCGGCAGGCTATGCCCTTCTTCCCCCCAGAGGGGTTTTGGGCCCCATTTTGCCCCATGTGCTCGCACCCAAAATTTTATAAACCCAAAACCCCAATTTGTTCCCCCCGAAGTCCCCCAATTTTGATTTCCCGTTCAAAACCCAAAGTTTTCCTGAAATTTTTAGCAAATTTCCCACTTGTTAAATAAATTTTCGCCCATCTCTCCCTTAAAACAAACACAATGTTTAGCCGGAGAAGCCCTTTAACATGATATGGTTTGTGGTTGTTAGGAGCAACCAAAACCTGAGAAGAAAGAACAGAGGCAAACTAAGACTTTGTTTATACTGATGTCATGGGCTTTCATTTTAAGAATTTACAGCTCCTTTATGATCCATTTTGATCTTTTTTTTTTCAAAAAAAACAAAAATAGATCTTTTAAAGCTTCTTTTAAATTTTCCCTTTTTTTGTTAACTGAAAATAATGTGCAACCCCATGCTTTTTCGGGAATATGAAAAAAAGCAAACGGGAAAACCAACCCCACTGTGAAAACCCACTTTTGTGCTTTTCCACCCCGGTTTCCCATGTTTTATCTCATAAGGGGGCCCATGTTTTCCCTTTTTTAGCCTGATTTTACATTGGTCCTGAAGGCCACTGGTAAATTAAAAGGCTTTTTTTTTTTAGCTGGGTTTTCATGATATGCTTTTCAGTTGATATTTGGGTTATCCCTCCCAATATTTAAACCCCCCTTTTTTGGGAAAGGGAAATTTTAAAGACCTACCTAGAGAATAATGAAAATCTGTGGGGTGGGGTTTGGGGTGGAAAGTTAATTCATGGTTGGTGCTTAGCCCATTATGTAAAATGGATTATTGAAAAAAATTTGGATATGGGTTTTTAAATTAGAGATGGGGGGAATTTCTAAAAAATTCCCGGTTCGCTCCCCTTCCCCGAATTTCCCCCCCAAAAAATAACTTTGTTCCGAATTACTTCGGGACGAATCACTTTAAAAAACAGCTTTTTCCCAGGCTCCCACATAGCCTCGGGGTGCTGTTTCAAAGTTTTTGCCTTGCTTTAAATTGCAGGGGAGCTTGGTTTGGCCCTTAAACCCAATGTTGTGTTTTATTTATGACACGCACTTTGGACTGGGGGTTTTTGGGGGTTTTTTAAAAAATGCTTCATATAAAATTATGGGCATTTTAAGGGGCAAAACTGACCAAAAACGGGAAGGGGGAATGTTGCCTGATAAAGTATCCCACCCAAAAGCTGGAAAAAAAAAAACAAGCTGAGAGCTCAGGTGGAAAAAATTTGTGACAGAGTGTGGAGGTGGGCGGCAGCCCAGCAGATGAGGGGCAAAACAGTGGCACCCAAAGGGCATTTGGGGGTGGGAAAAACAGGGAAAAGGCCACGAGTTGGACAAAGACAAGTGTCTAGGTCCCGGGAGAAACCACAGAAAAGATGAGGTTTGACACTGGCACAATGACATTCTGGGGGGGGCAAAAAAAGGAATTTGGGGCCCCAGAGTGGCCCCAAAAAACACCGTGGGCTAGGTCACCGGGGAGCGGGCCCCAGCAGGCATGAGGTCAGGGGAAAATGGCACAATGGGCATTCTGGAGGTGGCAAAAAAACAGGGAAAGGGCCCCAGGTGGCACAATTTACGAGAGTGGAGGTGAAGCGGGAGAGCAAAGAGGTTTAGACAAATGGCCCCAAGGGCATTTGGAGGTGGCAAAAAACCGGAGTAGGCCACCCGGTGGCACAATGACACAAATGTGGGGGGTCCAGAAACAGCCACAGCGGGCAAAGAGGTCCCGACAGTGGCACAATGACAAACTGGAGGAGGCAAAAAATGGAGTAGGGCCACAGAGTGGCAAAAGCAGAAGTGGAGGTTTCCGGGGAAACAGGGAGCATGAAAGGGCAGGGCAGTGGCACAATGATATTCTGGAGGGGCAAAAAGGAGTGGCCACGAGTGGCACAACCACGTGTGGAGTTCACGGCCAGCCCCAGCGCAGCATGAGGTCAGACGTGGCACAATACTTCTGGGGAGGAAAAAAACAGGGTAGGCCACAGAGGGGACAATGACAGGAGTGGAGGTGCGGGGCGCAGCATGAGGTAAACAGTGGCAAAACCCCTTCTGGGGGGGAAAAAAAATGGATGGCCACAGAGGGGCACAAGACAGGAGTGGAGGTAGGGGGAGGAGCAACGCATGAGGTCGCAGGGGAAAATGACACAGTGTGGAGGCCGGGGGCGCGCCACGCAGAGCATGAGGTCAGCAGGGGCAAATGACAGTTGGTGGGGTGGGTGGCAATACCGTCCCTGGTAAAGATGGTGGTGGGGAGGAAAAAATGTCGGATGGGGCCCAGGCGGGGGCGGAATCGAAAGGGGCTGGGCGGGTTTTTAAACCCAGACTCTTTTCCCCAAAATTTGGGGGTTTGGGTCATGGTAAAGGTCTGACACCTAAGGCTTTGGGTGTGTGGAAATCCGGGCCCGATCCCCTTGTTTTCATCTTGACAAAGGTCAGTCTTCCCACATTTCCGTGGACAAGCGGGTTCCCTTGGGGGGAAAAATGGCCCCCGTGCACTGAACACCCCCTTGATGGGCCCCACTACTGGGCCGGCAGGGGGTTCTCCATGAAAAATCGGCAAGTTGCGGCCCCCGTTCCGTTTGGTGCCCCGAAATCCAGCGGCTTCTATGGGGGGCAGAGTGCTGTCCAAGTGGCCACCACCCCGTTTGGGTTTAGGGTCTGCTCAGGTCCTGTGCTGTGGCGATGCCCTCCTCCTAGGTGGGTGAAGGAAAGGCTTAGTGACTCCGACTTAGGTTGCTGTGATGGAGCTGGTACTGCTTACCCCCCCCCCCCCCCCCCTTCCCCCCCCTCCGCGGCAAATGGGAGCGCTGAAGAAACCCCCCGGTCAGCCTGTCAGGGAGGGACAGTGCCGCACTGGCAGCGGTCAAGACTATGGGATTTCCCTATGTATTTGAGTTTGTCCTCCCTGTCAATTTGCTGGGAAAAGGCTCCCCTTGTGGATGGTTTGCGGGGTCCAAAATGGGGGAAGGCCGAAATCATCCCTCGCGGATGGTGACTATTGGCGTCATATCAGGCAAATCGATGCTCGGGCCTTGCAAAGTGGGCTCCGAGGGGGTCCTGCCTATCTCCACTGTATATGCCCGGGGCTGCGGGGGCATTGCCCTTTTCTTTCCCCTCTCCATCTAGCTCCCCAGTGCTCCCCCTCTCCCCTTTTGTCAAAGGGTAGAAAATCATCATTTCCAGACAATGCTTCTGCCCCAAATGTCCTCCCCCTCCTCCTCCTCCATTTCATTTCCCCACCGGACTCATGTGGCTGCGAGATGTGTCGCCACGTTCCAGTCCCCTGCCCAGACAGATTTTTCAGCATCTGTTCCAGGACTGAAGCAGGGGAATGACGTTATTCACCCCGTGTCCTGGCGACTGAACAAATAACGTGGCCTCCTGAATGGCCTCAACAAACGGCAGGTGTCACGCATGAGCTGCCACTGGCTGACATCAAAGTTACACAGGGGAGTACTCCTGTCCACCTGGATCATCAAAAAAATCGTTAAAGGGCTTTCTCTGTTCATACATTCGGCCCAACATGTGCAGGCTGGAATTCCAACGGGTGGAAACATCGCATATCAGAGTGTGTTGGGGGAGGCCGTTTTTGCCGCTGCAACTCGAGGAGGATGTTCCTGGCTTTGTAGGAATGGATGAAGTGCATGCACAGTTTCCTGGCCATTTTCAGAATCTTCTGAAGATCGGTGGAAGACTTCAGGAACCTTTTCACAACTAGATTGAACACATGCGCCATGTAGGGCGCATGGACCATCCCTCCTCGGTGCAGCGCGGATACCATGTTCCTCCCATTGTCCGTCACCATGCTTCCGATTTTCAGTTGGCGCGGAGAAAGCCACACATCGATTTCTTACTGCATGACGTGGAGCAGATCCTCCCCTGTGTGACTTCGTTCGCCGAGGCAAGCCAGGTGTAGAACTGCGTGACACCGCTGTGCCCTACACATGTGGTTGATGGAGCAGTACTTGTGGAGGCTGAGATGGTGGTGGTGGGGAGGAGGGGAGGCGGACATTGGCGCAGGAGCCGCAGTTTGACAACGTGGAGGAGGAAAGCGGCGTCTCCTGTCCAAGTTGTGGTTTTTGCCTGGGCCGGAAGCACATTCACCCAGTGGGCCGTAAAAGGACATGTCCCTGACGTAGTTACAGCTCCAGACGTCCCCGCTGCCGTGCACTTGGGAAACAAACCCATAAGCTCAAGGACTGACCCACCTTCTGTTTTACATATTTATAAAGTGTGGTACGCTTTTTGGAAAAAAAAAATTACGGTTTGGAACTTAACTGGGCTGGCCAAGCCCTAAGTTCTCTGAAAAGGTGCAGAGTCCACCTTTGGAAAGGGGGGGACTGCGCCCCAACAACTTGGCCAGGGGGTTTATGGTCAGCTTCTGCACCTTAGGGGGTTTTGGACGCATACTGTTGTCTCTTTGCAATCTCCTCGCTGAAGACTGCTGCCGCCTGAGTAGCGAGGGCGGAGCATCGGGCCCGGGGTGTGTCAAGGAAACGCCCCTTTTGCAGAGGTGGGGAGCCTTGACTCGCGAAATGGCTGGTCCCCACGGGGCTGTGCTGTGCGTTGCTCGGGGGGCAGGAGGGACCCCCAAATTGAGCCACTTTTTCCCCCGGGCCCCCCGGGATGGTGCGTGCATGTGTTGACGCGGGGCCCGTGGTCCCAACTTTTGTCCCTGGCCACGCTTCCTTTCTGCCTACAGATTCTACTATACCTATTCGGCTTCCCCGGTGTTTACAAAGAACTGCCACACCGCCGAGTATCGGTTTTCCGCCAACGCTCCGCACTGAGTGACAAAAGCCCCCCGCTCCCCTCGCTGGCCCCTGTGCCACTACTTTCGGGGCCCTCGAAGGGGTTTTTTACCCCATTGCCGCTTGGCCCCCCGACCTCACACTGTGAACCTCTGACCCCGGGCACAAACCATTTTGTGGCTGCGCCGCTCCCTGGCGCAAGCTGCGCCCTTTCTCCCCTGACGTGATGGCCCCTTGCCTCCCCGGCCCCCAAGTGCGGTCGGTACATATCATCTATTTGGTTTATCTCACTGCTGTCCCATCACCGGTCTTGGTTGCAGGGCTGACCCCCCCCCCAACTGCCCTCCCATGCCACTCTCAAATCTATATTTTGCGCCTACTGCAAAAGGGGGGGTTTGGCCCATTTTTTTGCTGCAAGTGCTTTGGACTCCCCCTAAAATTGTTACCTCGCTATTGGTGGCGTGGCCCAGCCCAGGTAGATCTTGGCTGAGGGAACCGGAGGGACAGAGGGGGCCCTTGGGAAGGTGAGGGCCGTGAACCTCCGGGCCAGCAACAAAGGGTTGTGTCTGACGTTCCCACCGACTCTTGGCTGGGGTTGTCAGATGTCCCCTGGGGGAAAGTGGATGACCTAGTCCAATCAAGAACCCTTGAGTTGTGAAACAACACAGGCCGCTGTGGCCCCAAACGAGTGCCCTGCTGCAGTCCCCTTGCTGTGCTGGGCCCCCTGGCCTGGAATTTTTGGCCTCGCCACCGCAGGTGAGAGCCTGCCACCCTCTGTCTTACATATTTTTGTTAAAAAATGTACAGCACTGTTTGAGAATCGTAATGATTCACCCCTGTATTTGCTCCAAATGAACCCCAAAAGGGGCTTGGTAACCCTTGGAATAAATGCGCTCCAAAAGGGCGGAAAAATTGACTTTTTTGTCCCGTTTAAAAAACCCTTTGGTATTTTCTAAATTTAAAAAAAGCACAAACGGGCTTATTTAAAAACTTGGATTGAATTTGTAAAGAATTTTTCTGTGGCGGTGAAAAAAAATTTTCTGTTCTGGTAAACTGAGAAAAAACCCGTTTAATTAACCCCTGGATTTTAAATTGCGCCAAAAAATTTGAGCAACCAAAACTACTGGTTTGAGGTGTTTACAATGGGGTTTTTTCCGCTACACAACAAGAGAAAAAATTGAAATTTAACCCTTCGCTTGTGAATTAGGCTACGGAAAAAGTTAATTTTTTGGCGGTGAAAGACGGTTTATTTTTTGTCCCAAAAGCAAAAAAAACAAGCAAAATTAACCATGGAGTAAATTGCGCCAAAACAATTGAGAAAACCACAAATTTAGCTTTGTGCGTGTTACGTGGTTTTTTTTTTACGCTACCAACAAGGAAAAATTGAAATTAACCTTCGTTGTGAACTGGGCTAAGGAAAATTTATTTATGGTGGTGAAAAAGCGGTTTTTTTTTGTCACCAAGCAGAAAAAAAACGCAACCCTTACCCCCGGAGCCATTTTTGGCCTCTCTGACAGACCCCCATTTTTTAAATCGTCAGTGTCATTTATGTGGAGTAACTTTTGACACTTTACCTATCAGTGTTCAAGACTGTTTTCTCGTTGACCATTTTTTTTTAGTTTAGTAAAAAATTTGGCCCAAAAATGCTTTTTTGGGGGAAAAAAAAATATCAAAAAATCGTGAAAAATTTAAAAAATTTTTCCAATTTTAAACTTCAAAAAATTTTTGCATGTAGACAGATGTTATTCCCCTCAAAATATTTTTAACTGATTACGCTATGTCTGCTCAGTTTGGCATAATTTTTTTTAAATTTTCTTTTTTTTTTTTTTACGACATTGGGGGGTTTAGAAATTTAGTAGTAATTTTAAAATTTTCAAAAAAAATTTGCAAATCCCTTTTTTAGGGACCAGTCCGTTAACGTGACTTGTTTTGACCTGTTCTTAGAAACCCCCAAAATGACCTCATCTAGGAAACTACACCCTTTAATTTTTAAAAAAACCGCTTTAGGAAGTTTTTCCCCATTAAGTGTTTCACGGGAAATTTAAGCAAAGTGGAAGTGAAATATCAAAATTTCCTTTTATTGCAGATTTTAAATTTTTTACATTTTTCACAAAAAATCGTAAATGGATCGGGATATGCAACTTAATATTGATTCCCGTTCTGCCGTTTTCGGTATCCCATATGTGGCCCTATGCATGATTTGGCTCAACCACAACCCCCCAAAATAGGAGGAGCCCCAAGGACTCTGGGGTCTCATTTTAATTACGATTTTTTAGGGCCATTTCGGTTTGCAGCCGCCCTGGTGCTAAACTTTAAACCCCCCCTAAAAAGCCCCCATATTGGAAACTACCCTTTTTAAGGTATACCCCAGGGGGTAGTGAGTATCGCCCCACAGGTGTGTCACAAATTTTTTGCGTTAGGCTGTAAAAATGAAAAAAAAAAATTTTTCCCCAATTAATCTGCAATTTTAGCTGAAAATGTTTCTTTTACAAGGCACCCTGGTAAAAAAGCACCAAAAACCTTGTTACGAAATTTTTTCCAAGTTCGGCAATACCCTCATGGGGTTTTTAAATGCGTTTGGGGCATGGCAGGACGTAAAAGGGGGGGGGGAGGCTATTTGGGCTTTTGGAACGCAGTTTTTGGTGGGGCCATGTCGCATTTACAAACCCCCCAAAGTACCAAAACAGGTGAAAACCTTCCAGAAGCCCCCCCTTTTTGGGTTTTCAGCACCCCATAGTCTCTTGGGGGTTTGATTACATTTTGGGTGCCAGGTGTTTAAAAGTTTTTTTTTTTTGTTTTGGGCTATGAAAATGGGGGAAAAGAAATTCCCGTCTTTGTTTTTGGGCTTCAATTTCTCAGGTTCGCGTGCGTATAAATGACAGGAATCTTTATATGGGGGTCGGTAAAATAGCATGATATAGTATATTTTTTTTTTTTTTTTACTACTTTTACACATAGAAAAAGGTCTAAAAAAAATTGCTTTTTTTTTGTTGTCCGTTCTGTACCATAACGTTTAGTTTTTGGGATCGGATGATTTGGGCTTGTTTTTTTTGGGAGAGTTACGTTTTTTTAGTTCATTATGGGGGGATATGCCGCTTTGATCCCCTTTTATTTAGGTTTTTTTTGAAACTTTTGAAAAAAAATACGCTCCTGGTAGTGTTTTATATTTTATTTTTAACAGCGGTCACCCTGCAGTATAAAGACTTTCTGTTTAAACCCGCGGTCGATACGATTACGCGAGGGCCAATTTGATTTTTTTTAGTTTTATGCTTTTACACAATAAAAAACCTTTTATTCAAAAAAAGGGAAAAAGTTTTTGCATCGCCCTAGTCTGAGGCCATATTTTTTATTTTTCTGTGTAAGGAGTTGTTTTAGGGGGTTTTTTTTTTTGCGGGAAGATTGACGTTTTTATTGGGATCATTTTTGGGGGGACAAGACTTTTGACAGTTTTTAAACCGGTTTTTGGAAGGCAGGGGGAAGAAAATACTGCAATCCTAGTGTGTTTTTTTTTTTTGTTTTAACAGCGCTCAGTGCAGTTCCATGACCAGTTAGCTTTCTTTGGGGCGACCAATTTCGGCGAACCCTATTTATAATTTTTTTTTTCATTTTGAAGCACTTAAAAAAAAAAGTGTTTTTTTGTGTTAAATAATTTTATGCTTCCTTTTTGAGACCAAACTTTTTTTATTTTTCCGTTACAGGGTGTAAGGACTTTTTTTGCGGATGAACTGAAGATTTAATTGGTCAACTTTTGGCGTTTATATGAGTTTTTTATCGCTTTTTATTCCTTTTTGTGCGTAGGTGTACAAAAAACGAATTCTGTGCTTTTTTTGTTTTTTTTTTTTACGGGTTCACGGTGGGTTATTTATGTGACATATTTATGGGGGGTTTTGTTTGCACGCGGTGTAAAATATGGGTTCTTTTTTTTTTTATTTTTTTTGGGGGATGGCGTTTGTAAAAAGGGAAAAGGGCGGGTAGTGTTTTTTTTTTATTTTTTGGTTTGTTTTTATTTTTTTTTTACTTTTGACTTTATTTTTTATTTTTTTTACTTTTTCTTTAACAGCAATAAAGTTGTTGTTAGAAGGAGGAGGCACGTACTCGACTGTTTTTACTGGTGCCCTGAAAAGCCTGTCCCCCATGCCCCCAATGCATTGAGGGCATGGTACGTCACAGATGATCGGGAGTGCGTTCATTCCGGGGCATCAGACAGGGGGGTTGGTGCCCCATACAGGGGCAAACCCCGGGGGAAAGAGGGGGAGCTCACTCCCCCTGCCCGCGGCTTTATTTCGCAGCATGACGGCTGGGGTAATGAAGCGGGGAATCACCCCCGGCCCGGGTCATGGCCATGGTTGATACGGTGCGGGCCGCGAATTTACGCTGGTCCCTGTTGTGATCGCGCGTGGTCGCCCCCAAGCCCCGCGCAATCGCCCGGGCGTTGCAACGTCCATTTTCGGGAAATCACTTTCCGCTGAGTGTATGCATGCGCCCTTTTCGGGAAGGGGTTAATTAAACCCCCGGATGTAAAATTTCGCCCAAAAAATTGGCAACCCAAAAATCGAGCTTTGTGGTGTTTCAATGGCGGTTTTTTTAGCTACACAAAAGAGAAAAAATTGTAATTAAAACCCTTTGTTTTGAAATTTTGCTACGGAAAATGTCTTTTTTGGCGGTGAAAAAGACGGTTTTTTTGGAGTCACCACAGCAGCAGGGCTATGCAATTTAACCCCTGGGGTAAAATTTCGCAAAAGAATTGGCAGCCAAAAAATTAAATGGGATTTGGATTGTAAAAACGCTGTTTGTTTAAATGAAGACAACAGGAACAGGCTTAGATCCCCCTTGGATATTCAATGTGCTGTGAGCAGATAGCATTAAAATGTATATGCAGCTGCACTGGACGCACACTGTACTTCAGATCCAATACACCAAAAAATCAGAAATAGAACATTAAGAGAAGCAGTCTCTGAGACAAGCTTAGACACCCCCCAAAAATCGCTGTATAAAAATCAGTTCTTCAGTAAGAGCTATCACAATCAGCCGCGGCAGCACCTTCCCTAGTCAGTACAGTGAGAGGAGTGTGAGCTCCCAGCGTCGCGCCTTGACTTATATAGTGCGGTGACGTCACAGAATCCCGCCGGTCTCTGATTCGCTTCATCTCTGCACATGTCATGCAGGCTATGCCCTTCTTCCTCCCAGAGTGCTTTGCCCCATGTAACGCCATGTGCTCGCAGCCATTTTATCAATCAAAAGCACACTTCATTCACCCGAAGTACCCCAAACTTCAGAACCGAAGTTTTCCTGAAATTCTAAACGAATTCCACTTCATTACAATCAATTCGCCCATCTCTAGTTATAATGTGCAACCTATACATTGATCAGGAAGCTATAGTAAGGATAAAAGAAAGAGAAACTGGTTTGAAATAGGAAAAGACATGTCTGCATACTCTACTCATCAATTCAATCTATACACAGAAGCCATCAAGAAACAGGATTATATGATGAAAATAAAGCTGTGAGAATGGATGTAAGGATTATCAACAACCTTTGTTATGCGGATAACACAAAAGTTCTGTCCAGAAGCAAAGATGATTTGTTACACAGTCTAAAATTTGGATTTCACTTTAATGTGAAGAAGTCAAAGACCATGACAACTAGTAAAATGTCGAATTTCACACTTAATGGAAGTGAAATAGATGGGACAGATAGCTTCATTCTACTTAGATCAATAATTAATACCAAAACAAAAAGCAGCCAGGAGTTCCAACGATGAATGACTCTTGGGAGAACAACCATGAAGGTCCTGAACGGAATTTTCAAATGCAGAGATGTGTCCTTATGTGCAAAGATCTAACTTGTACGACCTATGAAATTTTAAATAATGTCACATGGTTGCAAAGGTTGGACAGTAAGGAAACAAGTGGAAAGAAAATTACTTACTTTGAAATTTGGCACTGGAGAACAGTTCTACATGTGCCATGGATGGCTAGAAGAACAAACAAATATGTACTAGAAGAGAGACTAAACCTGAAGTTTCCTTGGAGGCCCAGATGACAAGACTATAACTATGATGTTACAGATAGGAATTATGCTCAGCAAAGTATAAGGTCAACGAAAAAGAGGAAGATTGACAATGAGTTGGTTAAACACAATAGAAAAATATATGGTTGCCAAACTCTCTGGATGAACAACTATCCACACAGTCATAAGTCGAAATTGACTAGATGACACTTGATCATCATAACAAAAGGTTACTAACATGTGGCTGACACATTACCTGCTGTGGGAAAGTAAAACCTAAAGAAAACAGCCCTGTGCTGCCACAGCGTAGACACTATAGAACATATACAGTATCTCACAAAAGTGAGTATACCTCTCACATGTTTGTAAATATTGAATTATATCTTTTCATGACACAACACTGAAGATATGACATTTTGATACAATGTAAAGTAGTCAGTGTATAGCTTGCATAACAATGTAAATTTGGTGTGCCCTCAAAATAACACACAGCCATCAAGGTCTAAACCACTGGCAACAAAAGTGAGTATATCCCTAATTGAAAATGGACAAATTGGGTACAATTTTCCATTTTCCATTCACAGTGTCATATGACTCGTTAGTGTGACAAGTTCTAAGGTGTGAATGTGGAGTAGTTGTGTTAAATTTGATGTTATCACTCTCACACTCATGCTGGTCACTGGAAGTTCAACATGGAACCTGATGGCAAAGAACTCTCTGAGGATCTGAAAAAAAAATTGTTGCTCAACATAAAGATGGCTTAGGATATTAGAAGATTGCCAAAGTGTAAAGGAAGGTAAATTTTATATATAATATCTAGCATTGCATTGTATAAGGAAGAAATAGAACTTTATAAGATGTTCCTTCTGGTTTAGAGAGAGCAACAATTTATAGAGAGCAACAGTTAGGACTGTTAGGGCAAAGACAATCAGGAGGGCAGAAGAGGGGAAGCAGGAGGCCAGGCAGACAGTTAGAGGATAGAGCCTGTCAGCTCTATAGTCAGTCAGGAGTTGGAGTGATGCTCAGTGTATATAGTTCTAGTTGAAAGCAATTATCAAAGGGGACTCCTGTCTATTAAGTTGCCAATACACAGGGCAGCCTGAGGCAGAAGATAACAGTCAACTCACTGATATATCTGAGATTGAGCAGGCAGCAAGACAGAGAGCGAAAGTAGAGACCCAGGTGAAGTGGACCCTAGGAAGTTACCGATCCAAAATACAGGTGGGCAATTTTGG
>JAODAL010080588.1:0-12192 GCA_025379985.1 Phyllomedusa bahiana | reverse complement strand
AAGACTTCTACTGTGGGACCAAAAATAAAATCCACGGTGGCCCTAAAAAATCAATTCCACTGGTGGCCCCAAAATCTTTTTCCACCGCTGGGACCCAAGAATCAACTCCACTGGGGGTCCACAAGAAACAATCAAATGGTGGGCCCCAAAAATCAACCCCGGGTGGACGAAGAATCAATCCATTGGTGGCGCAAAAATCATTCATGGGGGGGCCCCAAAGAATCAACTCCACTGGGGGGCCCCAAGAATCTCTGCACTGGGGGCACCAAGAATAACTCCACTGGTGGCCCCAAAATTAGTCCACTGGGGGCCCCCAAAGAATCAACTCCACGGGGGGCACGAAGAAAATCATTTTGGGCCGCAAATCTCTCCACTGGGGGCACAAAAATCAGCTCCATGGTTCCCCCAAAAGAATTAGCTCCACTGGTGGGCACCAAGAATCAACTCCACTGGTGGGCTGCATGAACCAGCTCCACTGTTTTGCAACAAGAATCAATTCCACTGGTGGGCCCCCAAAATCAAATTCACTGATGGGTTCCAAGAATCAATTCCATTGGTGGGCCCCCAAAAATAAAATTCACTGGTGGGCAATAGGAATCCACTCCACTGGTGGGCTGCATGAACCAGTTCCAATATTGTGCCACAGGAATCAACTCCACTGGTGGACCTCAAGAATCAATTTCACTGGTGGGCTTCAAGAATAAACTCTATTGTTGGGCCCCAAGAAACAACTCTACTGGTCGATCCCAAGAATCAAATTCACTGATGGGCTCCAAGAATCAACTCCACTGGTGGGCCAAAAAATAATCCATGGTGGGGCTCCAAGAATATCTCCACTGGTGGGCCCTGAACCCTCGAGGGTCCCCCGGAATCAACACCCGTGGGTCTAAGAATCAACTCCACTGGTGGGACCCCAGTATCATCTCCACTGGTGGCCCCAAGAATCAATTCCACTGGTGGCCTCAAGAACCAACTTCACTGGTGCGCCCCAAGAACCAACTTCACTGACTCCTGTAAATATGTCCCAGGAATCCAGGACAGGGCCCTAGATTTCGCATCAGGGTTTTTCAAAAAATGTTTTGTGTTTTTAGGACCCACGTTTTAAAACCAAGGTGGAGCAGGGAGCCATAAGCTCTCTGCCCTGTCAATTAGTCCTGTAGGTCACAGGCTTCCTGATGCCAATGGGGTGTCCTTATATAGCCGGTGTGATGATATAGTTGTGCTAGGGGGTGGTTAGAGGTACGGCCTCATGTGGTTTCATATTTGGATATGAATGGAGGTGTGGCCTGGTGCAATATCATATATTTGGTTAGAGTCCACTATGTCTATGGGCCCATAATACTGCTAAAATGGCCCTGAAGGAATCACCAAATAGTGTAGTCACATTTATTCTTACCTATTTACATAGTATGGTTGAAAAAAAGACATATGTCCATCACATTCAACCAAGGGTGGGGAAAGATGTGGATGAAGGGAGTGAGATATGGAGTTTTTAAGGGTTAGTGTTACGGTTCCGGACGCGGAAGTGGATCCACTGGACCACCGCAAGCGATGGTGTAAGCCACGCCAGGGAACGGAATCTAAGTAGGTCCCGGTATTCACCAGAGCCCGCCGCAAAGCGGGATGGACTTGCTGCGGCAGGAGTCTACCAGGTCGTTACCCCTGACGTGACTTGCTTGCGGTGGCAGCCGAAGTATAGCGTGGTGCAAAATCGTCAGGCAGGCTCGTAGTCGGGGTCAGGCAGGAGGTCAGGGCAGGCAGCTATGGTTCGTGGTCGAGGACAGGCAGGCGGTCAGGGCAGGCGGCAGAGATACGTGGTCAAGAGACGGAAGCAAGGGTACGGTACACGGTAGATCAGGACGAGACAATAGGAACGCTTTCACAATAGGCAAGGCACTAAAGATCCGGCAGGGAGCGGGCGGAAGCGCCCAGGTGAAATAGAGGCAGTGCCCGGCAAGTACCCAATTACCGGCGCACTGCCCCTTTAAATCTCACAGAGCCGGCGCGCGTGTGCCTTAGATCACAGGGACGCGCGCGCCGGACAGCAGGAGACTGCGAGGAGACAGGAGCGCGGCCGGGTAAGTGGTGACACGCCGGGGAACGAGTGCGCCCGCCGCCCGACACCCGGGCGGCGGCAGCACCCGTCCCGGGGACCGGGGCAGAGCTGCGGCGGCGCCCGCAGGAGGGATCGCGGGCGCTGGACGCAACAGTTAGTTGACCCTACTGATGAAGGCTTTGGAGCCCCTAAGGCAAGAACCAATCTGTTCTAAGGAAGATTTCATTCCGGATTCCAAAGTTGCCATCAGACTGGATCCAGATGTTTTATACGGCTCCATAAGTATTACTATTATTTAGTAGTAGTGGTTATCTAAGTCTTTCCTGAAACCCTCATCTGTTCCTGCTGTGGCCAGCTCCTCAGGCGGCTATTCCACAGATTCACAGTTCTCATGGTGAAGAAAACCCTTCTCCTTTGGAGATTGAATCCTTTCTTCCCCAGAAGAAAAAGCGCCCCTCTTGGTCTTTTGAGGGAGCTTTACATGAAATAGCTTTTCCCCAGACTTTTTGTAGGGGCCATTTATATACTTATATAAATATGCGGGTATGTATGAAAACTGTCTTGGTGTAAGACTTTCCTTGTTGCCCATAGCAACCAATCAGAGCTGCCCTTTACATTTTCCAGAGCACTATATGAAATGAAAAAGAAGCTCTGATTGGTTGCTATGGGCAACAAAGAAAGTCTTAGCCCTAGACAGTTATCATACATGAGGCCATTAGGACAACATATATGAAACCTGTCACCAACTCGACAGTTTTAAATCTCTTCAGAAGAGTGCATGAGGTGCCAGTATATATGAAAGTGCCTCAAAGCTCTTTGTCCATATGTCCGGCTCTACGGCAAAATTTGTCTCAGCCGTGCCACTTTGAAATTGGTGTGGATTTGTATAACAGTTATGCACCAAACTTTGGCACAAGCAAGTGCTCCCCCACGAACTTGACACATTTAAAAGTGTTGTGTCTGGTGCAGAAGTCCCCAAGTTTGGACGTACAACTGTTCATACATCAATAGAGAGGGCTATGACAGGTTTTTGTCCACAAAGCACGGGAGAAATCTGGCCCCATCCATACATGGCGCCATTAATGTCAGGTGTCTTCACAGATTGCTAGAGGTCCGACCGGGGGGAGGAGGGGCTTTATGATCAGCCTCAGTGTCGGACTGGGGTGCCTGTGGCCCACCAGTGCAGTTGATTCTGTGAGTTGATACTGGGGCTCACCAGTGGAGTTCATTCTTGGAAACCACCAGTGGAGTTGACACTGGGTCCACCAATAGAGTTGATTCTTGGGGCTGCCAATGGAGTTGGTTTTTGGGGGCTCACAAGTGGAGTTGATTTTTGGGGCCCACCAATAGAGTTTATTCTTGGGGCTGCCAGTGGAGTTGATTCTTGGGGTCCACCAGTCGAGATTATTCTTAGGGCTCACCAGTGGAGTTGATACTGGGTCCACCAATAGAGTTGATTCTTTGGGCCGCCAGTGGAGTTAATTCTTGGGGTCCACAAGTGGAGTTGATTCTTGGGGCCCACCAGTGGAGCTGATACTGTGGCATACCAATGGAGATGATTATTGGGGTCCACAAGGGGAGTTGATACATGGGAACTGCCAGTAGATTTGATTCCTAGGGCTATTAGTGGAGTTGATTGTTGGAATCCACCAATGGAGTTGTTTCATGCGGATCACCAGTGGAGTTGATTCTTGGGGCCACCAGTGGAGTTGAGTCCTCGAGCCCACCAGTGGAGTTGATTCTTGGAGCCCACCAGTGGAGATGATTCTTGGGGCCACCAGTGGAGTTGATTCTTTGCACCACCAGTGGAGTTGATTCTTGGGACCCACCAGTGGAGATGGTTCTTGGTGCCACCAGTGGAGATGGTTCTTGGGGCCCACCAGTGGAGTTGGTTCTTGGAGCCCACTAGTAGAGTTGATTCTTGGGGCCACCTGTGGAGTTGATTCTTTGCGCCCACCAGTGGAGTTGATACTTGGGCCTGCCAGTGGAGATGTTTCTTGGGGTCCACCAGTGGAGTTGATTCTTTGCACCACCAGTGGAGTTCATACTTGCAGTCCACCAGTGAAGCTGATTTTTAGGGCCACTGCACATGACTCATCTACTCTGTCTCTTGCTTTCTACCTCTTTTTTCCTGAAAATCAACCCAAGGGCCCACGCTGGGATTTCCCCTACTCCCCTTTGGGCCAGTCCAAACTCGATCAACCTATACTGACAAAAGAAAAAAAACAAAAACCTTTAGCTAAAGTCCTATAAAGAACAGGCCTTGGAGAACTGGTTCCCTCCATTGCATTGTATGGGAAGGTGCATATGTAACAGCTGGAAATCTGATAGATATTTTCGATGATTTCTTACAGAACATGCTATAGGCGAGCAGGGAACAATCTATTGTTTTCAATGGCTGCCCCTTATCTTCTGTGACAAGACATAATTGTATCTTTCTTGTCAGTCGTGGCGCTCCGCGTCCTGTAGGGCCGGCTCCAGGCGGCGTCTCCTGGATCCAATATGCGCTGCAATGTCATGTCTGTGAGTGCGAACTGCTGGGAATTGTATATTATTTTCCTACAATTAATTTCCCCTTTCTGCAGCAGGATTGTAATGTCACGTTTTATTATTTATTGTATCTCGGGGGTGAGGCGCTTGTTGTTCATATTATTAAACAGAAGGGCCCAGAGGTAGCGCTGTGCGGAGATTTTCTTGACCTAGATATTTACAAGCGATTTCTGTGTATTAAATATTCCTCTGCCAAATTGCACAGCTCGTGCCGGCGACTGACGGACGGGCGGGGAGCGCGGCACAACGGTCGACCTTGTCAATTTATTATTGATCGTTTATTTTGCTGCTTTGCAAAGCAAAGCAAAGTAAGAAGAGCGCAGCTATCAATGTTATCATTCATATTTTATAAGGGGGCTCCAAGGCTACGTCTATACAGCTAAAATACCGTAGAAAATCCGACGGCATTTTAACACCGCCGTACCGCGATTTATGGTGCGGGTTTGCACAAAAAAACTGCGGTCGGTTTTTAGATTTGTCCCTGGCCCAGTACATTGACTGTACGGGAATTCGACAGAATCAGACGGAACATAAGTAATAAATTAAAAGGGTTTTGCAACAATCTCATCTCATACCTCCTGTATCCAGCTCTTCAGCTCTGTGTGCTCAGGAGGGGGCATGTGTGATGTGTTTGAATAGTCAAAGAAACGTCTGTTTATGTAAAGCATTGTGAGTAGCTGAGGGGTAAAGTTTTTGCCTCCAGGCAAAAGGGTCCTAGGTTCAAATCCCTGCAGGAACCAAACCTGTGTTTTTTTTTGTTTTGTTTTTTTTCTCTTTATCAATGCACAAACCTGATGTGTGATTTGTTGAACTGCATATCACGTGGCTCAGCAGGCTGACATAATAATATCACAGTGTGCTCACTCTAGTCAAACAAAGGTCTGTTTCTACAAGCAGCTGTGAGTAGCTACAATATAGCTGTGTTGTTAGCACTTCTACCTCTCCGCACAGGGGTCCAAGGTTCAAATCTGTCACGGACGCCCCTGTGTCCCTCATCCTGGGTCACAGGCGCGTCCGTGCCCTACTGCTGAGCGGCGCTGCGTCCTGTACCTCGGGGCGCAGGCTCGCTCATTCCTCTGCCGGTGCCCAGGGTCTCTTACCCGGCCATGCTCCTGCTCCGGCTGCCTCTGTTACTAGGCGCACGCGGCCCCACTCCGCCGGCAGTGTTAGATTTAAAGGGCCAGCGCACCGATAATTGGCGGACGCCGGCCGCTGCCCCTATTTAGCCCTGCCTCTTCCTAGTGACCCCGCCGGATCTTTAGTGCCCATAGCCTATTGAGAAAGCGTTCCAGTTGCCTTATCCTGTTTACCATGTACCGTACCTTCTTGCCTACGTTCCTGAATCTCTGCCGCCTGCCCTAACCTTCTTGCCTGTCCCCGACTATGAGCCTGTCTGACGAATCTGTACCTCGCCTATCCTTGGCCGCCACTGCAAGCAAGTTCCACCAGTGGAAGCGACCTGGTAGATTCCCGCCGCAGCAAGTCCATCCTGCTTTGCGGCGGGCTCTGGTGAATACCGGGACCTACGTAGATTCCGCTCCCTGGTGGGGGCTTTTCCCCCATCGTTTTTGGTGGTCCAGAGGTCCACTACGCAGACGTTACGTAAAACCCCCGGCCCTGGACCCCACCAAGGTGCCACTGCCCGTGTGGGGGACCTAAAAACCTTTGTTGCCGTCAAGCAATGAGCCAACAGGGCAGAAACTGAACTTTGTCCACCATGATGCAGCAACTTATCACCGCCAGCAGAAAACCTTCGCCCTCTCCCGTGGTTGTTTCCGCTTTGGCGGTTCCTCGGGCCCCCCGGGGGGGCCCAAGCTCGGGCTGCGCTCCCGTCCAATTTTGGGGACGGAGCCCCGAAATCGCAGGGGGTTCATCCCCCAATGTTCAATGCACGTGGAGCTGGGCGATCTTTCCCTGTCTAAAACTCCAAAGGTGGCATGTTTTGGCCTTGTCTCCGGGGGAAGGCCCTGGGGGCCACACCTTTAGGGAAGAACCCCAATCCGGTAACGACGGACCTACAGTCTTTCCCGGGGAATTCCGCAACGTGTTTGGGGAAAACCAGCATGGCATCCTCCCAAAAAGGGCCCCCTCCGAAACTTGCGCCGGGGGATTTGTTCGTAGGAGACTACGGGGGTGAAATTTCCACACCTTAGCTTGGAAGCTTTTGGAATGTGCCGATCTGTGCGACCCCTTTTTAAAAGGGGGCTCTCAAGTAAGTTAAGGATGTGTTGGCCGGGAGACATCCCATTTTCCCCCTCAGGTTTGCCCATTTGGCACCCGCATCGACGTGCGTTTCACGAAAGGGAAGAAGAGCTTCGGCAAGAGCGGTGAATTAGCCGACCACCCCGGTTCCCGCCGGGCACCGTGTTCCAAAGGGGCCTCCTATGAACCGTTCCAACCCCCGCTGAGGACCCCATGCAGTTTGATCAGGCTCCCTCAGAGCGGAGTTGGCCGTGCGGCAAAAGCCTGTCCCTCTACTGTGGCACCCCAGAGCATTTCAGGGAAATTTCCCCCAAACATCTCAAGTGGGGAAACTTTGCCCCTGGTTTGTGGGAGGGCTTTCCCTAGGTGAAAATTCTCCTCTAGCCTTATGATGCGGTAAAGGTCGTGATGATGTGGACTCTTTTTAAGTTCGGCGCCCCTGGATCGGGTCGCGGGAACTTTACCCACCGGTCTCTGTGATGCAGTATCACCTCCCGGTGGCCCGCCTGGAAAACCCGTAGAAATTTCCTGGGTAGGGAAGCTGCTTAGGGGACACCATAAAAATTTTATCAAAAACCCGCTGTCCCTCCAGTGGGGCCTACAAAAGGGAAAAATATCTCTTTACGTGTTCCTCGCTCCGCTTTGGGGCCTCCTGGGTTTCCCTTGGCTACGGCTCCATTCTCTCGGGACTGGTCGTCTGGAAAATAACCTGCTGGAGTCTAACTCCGGAGTCGCTGTTTGGGGGTACCTGCCCGTATTTTCCCCTGCCCCCGCTCGACCTTTGTGAGCCGTTCCCCGGCCTCCCGCCCAAATTATCGGGTTTTACCCCAGTGTTTTTTTGAGAATCAACCCGAGATTTTCCCTCCTCATCGCCCTTTAGGGCTCCCCGATTTTTATTATGGGTTCCAGTCCTCCTCGGGGCAGAGTCTCCCCTTGCCCTTTCCCTGAGCAAAAAGCTATGTCGGAGTACTTTTGGGAGAATTTCCCCAGAAGGGTTTATACAAAAGTCCTCTTCTCCCACTGGTGGGGTTTTTTCTTGTAGAAAAAAAGGACGGTCCTTCGGCCCTGATCGATTACCGGTTTTCTTAACAAGATCACGGTTAAAAAAACCGGTACCCGCCGTTGATTAGGGAACTGTTTGCCCGTTTCGGGGTGCTAAGTCTTCTCCAAGGGGATTTGAGGGGAGCCTAAAAATCTGGTCCGAACCCGTAAGGGCAAAAAAAATGGAAGACGGCCTTAACACCCGGGGCAGGCACTTTGAATACCCGGGATTGCCATTCGGGTGTTTAAGCGCGGGGTCTTCAGGAGTTCGCGAATGATGTTTCAGGGATTCCTTTTACCTGTGTCCCTGTTACCCGGACGACATCTTGGTGTACTCTCCCGATTTGGACTATCGCGTCCCCGTACGCGGTACTGCCCACGCCCAGAGTAAATGCCTGTATGCCAAGCTAGGGGGAAATGCCTCTTTCATCAAAAAATAGCCCCCCTTTCCCTTCTTGGCTAATCATCTCAGCCAAGGCTACGGAGGACCCAGCAAAATTGTCGGTCGATTGCCCAAAGGCCACGCCCAGTGGGCCTTCGGGCCCCTCAGCGGTTTGGGTTTTGCAATTTTACGGGCAGTTATCCCCCATTTTCCATGCTGGTGGCTCCCATTGTGACCCTTACAAAAAACCGCAAATCCACTGTGGCCCCCCTAGGCGAAGAAGCGTTTTCCAAAATGAAGACTCCTTTTCCCCTGCGTCTTTATGTCCGGGGGCCCACCCGCAAAAAACCCTTTTCGCTTGAATAGACGTCTTGTCAGTGGGAGTTGGAGCGTCTCACGCAAAGGGGCCCACAGGAAAACGTCATTGTGGGCCTTTTTTTAAGACATTCTGCCGGGGGAAAATAATTACCTATCGGAGCCGGTAGTTATTGGCCATCAAATGGCTTTGGGGGGTGGCGTTTTGTGGAAGGCGCTCGGATCCCCTTTTAAATCTACTCCCATCACAAGAACTCCCGTACCTCCGACGGTCAGCGACTCAAACCACGCCAAGCTCGGGGGTTGCTCTTCTTTCCCGCTTTAATTTTAGATCCCTTATCCTGCTGAAAAGAACCCGAAGGGTGATGCCCCTCTCCCGTGCCTCCGACGTGGTGGGTGAAAAAAAGGTGACCCCGAGCAATAATTCCCAGGGAAAGTTTGTCTTACACTTGTCGACCCCCGGGAAAGTCCCGCCGGGGGAAGACTTTCGTTTTTTCTGCGCTCGGAGGGTTTTCCCCGGTGGGGGGACTCTCACTGGTGGCCGGGGTCCCGGTGTTGCAAGAGTTTCTTTCCCGATCTTCAGTTTTTTATTTTGGGGGAGGGGCCCCGCTAAAGATGTCGGGAAATTGTCGAGTTGTTACCCCCGTGCCCGCAACAAGAACCGTCACAAAACCGGCGGGGCTTTGCACCCATGCCCATCCCTAGCAACCATGGAATCACGTGGCGATGGACTTTATAACCCATCTCTCCCTTCGCCGGTAATACCCTTGTCTGGGTGGTCACAGTTTTGGTTTTTCCAAAATGGCGCTTTTGTCCCTTTGCCAGGCCTCCTTTGCCCCCCGCCTGGCCGAGCTATTTTTTTTCCCACATTTTTCGTTGCCGGTCTCCTTCTGCAAATCTTCGGATGGGGGGCAGTTCGTTTTTAAATTCTGGGGGCCTTTGTTTAACTCCAGGGAAGCTTATTTTCCCCTGCATATCACCCCCCGCGAAAAGCCAGGTGGAGGGTAACCCGGTTCTGGGGGTTTTACTGCGCCACTTGTCTGGTCGACAAAATGACTGTCCAACTTGCTTTCCCTGGGGAAATTTTCATATAATTCCCTGGACTCGGGAAACTGCCGGGGCCCCTCCCCCTTCCAAACGTGTACGATCCCGATCCCCCCCACCTTCCCCCCTGGGATCCCCTCTGAGGTTCCCGGGGGCAGATTCTATGGTCAGGTTGAGGCCATTGGTCCCGCCCGCCCTCCCTGCCCGGCTTCGGAGGCACGAAAGGTTAAGCAGACAAAAGAAGAGGTCCCCCTCCCGGGCTTCCCCGGGTGACAAGGGGTGGCGGTCGGTAAAATATGTCGCTCAAGATTCCCAACCTACAAAAGGGACCCCCCTTTTTGGGGGCTTTTTAGGTCCTTAACGCTAAAACCCCCTGGCCTTCAAATCCGGCTCCCACCCCCCTGCGCATCCCGAAATTTTTCTGTCTGTTACTAAAAACCCCAAAGGCCTGTATCGTTTCTCTCGGGGGGCAGCCCCCCTTCGTCTGTGGCTGACGCCTGAATTTCTTTTTGGTAAAGAAATCTTTGGGGATGAGGAGGACAGGAGGGGGAAAAGTATTTTCTGTTGGGGTGGAAGGGATTCGGGGGGGAGGTACTGTCACGGAGCCCTTCGCCCTGTCCGGGTGCGGGTGCGTCGTGCCCCATGCTGAGCGGCGCTGCGTCCTTCCTTGGGGGGGCTCGCTCATTTCCGCCCGGGGCCCGGGGCTCTTACCCCGGCCATGTCCCGCTCCGGTGCCTCTGTTTTTGGACCGGGGCCCCCCTCCCCCGGCAGTGTTAAATTTAAAAGGGGGGGGGCCCGTAATTGGGGACGGGCCGCTGCCCCTATTTAGCCCTGCCCCTTCCTGTGACCCCCCCCGGATTTTAGTGCCATGCCCCAAGAGAAAGCGTTCCTGTTTTCCCTTTTCTGTTACCGTGTACTGTTTTCTGCCTACGTTCTGACCCTTTTTCTGCCGCTGCCCTGGCCTTCCTGCCCGTCCGACTACGAGCCTGCCTGACGAATCTGTTCGTCCCCTTGGCGCCACCGCAAGCAAGTTCCACGTGGAAGGCTGGTAGATCCCTGCAGCAAGTCATCCCCCCTTTCGGCGGGCTCTGGTAATACCGGGAATCTTGATTTTACTCCTGGTGTGGGGTTACGCCACGTTGGGTGGGCCCCGGATCCCTAGGGACCCTTTCAAAAAATCCTGGGAAGCAAATGTGGATTTTTTTTTTTCAATGCCAGACCCGATTCAGGTTTTTTTTTATTTTTTGAGTTTGACTAATTTTCTGAGGAGAACAAGGGACGGGAGTAGAATTGACAAACCTGGGGGTTTAACACTACTCAGCAGTGAGTGTGTGTGATTACTCTGGAGTTGAGAGGACTGGAGTAGAATGACAGCACCTGGTCTTGAACACTCATTCAGCAGTGAGTGTGTGTGATTACTAAGGAATACAGAGGAAAGGAGTAGAATGACAGCACCTGGGGTTGAACACTCACTCAGCAGTGAGTGTGTGTGATTACTAAGAAGTACAGAGGACGGGAGTAGAATGACAGCACCTGGGGCAGAACACTCACACACCAGTGAGTGAGTGTCATTACTAAGGAGTACAGAAGACGGAAGCAGAATGACAGCACCTGGGATTGAACACTCGCTCAGCAATGAGTGTGTGTGATTACTAAGGAGTACAGAGGACGGAAGCAGAATGACAGCACCTGGGGTTGAACACTCACTCAGCAGTGTGTGTGTGTGTGTGTGTGATTACTAAGGAGTACAGAGGACAGGAGTAGAATGACAGCACCTGGGGTTGAACACTCAGTAGCTGCCTGAGAAGAAAGGTGATGTCTGAGCATGTGCGACCAGGAGTGATGAGCTCTCCCCTGGGGACGAGCTTAAACAATCAATCACTAAAGGAGCAGCTAAGACAAAAATGGTGCAGAATTTTTAATAATAATGAATGGTGAAAATGTTTATTTCATTTGCGAGCTTCTCACATCGATTTTACTTCATAGCAAAACCCCTATCATTATGGAATGCGATAATAAGTAAAATAATTTAGGAATAAAATAATACAAAGAGACATGCTTAAAATAATAAATAAGTAGAAGTAAAAATTATGTAACCAATCATTTAAAACATGAACAAAAAAGAATAAATAAAAATAAATAAAATAGATCAATGTAAGCAATAAATCAGGTATCAAATAATTATGTCATGCAAAAATAACTACCGTATATACTTGAGTATAAGCCGACCCGAGTATAAGCCGAGGCACCTACTTTTGCCACAAAAAACGGGAAAGCTTATTGACTCGAGTATAAGCATAGGGTGGAAAATGCCGCGGCTACTGGTGAATTTTAAAAATAAAAATAGATACCAATAAAATTACATAGGCAGGTATAGGCAGTTTAATGTCCCCCATAGGCAGGTTATAGGCAGCTATATGTCCCCCTAGGCAGGCTATAGGAATTGCCCCCATAGGCAGGTTAAGGTCCTCATAGGCAGTGTATAGGCAGGTATGGTCGTTTTAAAGGGTGGGAAGGCAGTATAGGTCCCCCTAGGGAGGGTAAAAGGGGGGAATAGGCCCCCCGAGCAGGTATAGGCAGGGTATAGGCAGATATAGGCCTC
>JAODAL010080587.1:0-12193 GCA_025379985.1 Phyllomedusa bahiana | reverse complement strand
CCCCCCCCTTGTAGCCAGGGCCCCCCCTTGTAGTTTTTTTTTTTTTTTTTTTTTTTTTTTTTTTTAACTAACAGCCCCCTTCCCGGCTCCCTCCAGCTCTCCCGTCGAGCTGCCGCTGGCTCCTGCTGCACTGCATAGGCGGCGCGGGGGGTTGACGTCACCGGCGCCGCTCTCGCAGTGGGGCGGTGCCCGGAGGCTAAAGGGCCCTAGCGTCTTCAGCCTGCCGGGGAATCAGCGGAGCGTGACAGCACAGCCCGGAGTCGGGGACATTATCCAACCCCGGGCGGTCTCGGGCGCTCGGGGGGGGGTTTTCTGGGGCGTTAGGGACCGGGGTTTGCGCGGAGGGGCCCCCGGGAGCGACGGCATGCCCCGGGGGGCCCCCAGCGGCTCGGGGGGGGGGCCCCCCGGGGGGATTCCCCGGCCCCCCGGGCGGCCCAGTCGAGCTGGTGGAAAGTGAGTAAGGAGGGGTAGGAAGTGGAGATAGAGGTATGGACAAGGTGCCCCTTTCCCAGTGTCCGGACAAAACACAAGCGAGCACATTCATAAAGGGACCGACAGGCCTGTCAGTTCCGTGCGCCTCATTACTGAAACAGATCGCTAATCTTTCTTCAGTGGTTATAGACCCTGCATCCAGTGGTTTTATCTCTCTTCCTTCGTCCGACCAAAATTTTTAAAATCATCTCTATCTCAGTAACCTAAGCAAACCGGGCTGAATATAAAAACCAATATACAGATCACCCCAAATAATCCTATTTGAAGAGCTTTCGATCTACAATGTGGTTGGGTCAAAAGGTTTTTTAAAAGATGAAGAGGCCAAAAAGGAGGTTTTGTTCCTGATGCCCAATCGTGATGCCCACAGAGGAAAAGAAGGGTGGTTTTTTGGGCCAGAAATATGAGTGGTCAGCATACCTGCAGTGCCTGTGCCCCATAGCAGCTGCTACCGCTGCCTTTTTAGCTAAACCCCTGTTGAAGCTGTCCTCATCTTTTCAGTTAGCCCTTGAAAGGAATTAAGTATTTTAGCCTCTCAATTTTTTTCGTCACCCCTTTGGGCTTGTCCAACGGCAAGGACAAATTTCCGGGCGGATAATCCCACGGTATTTTCATCGTTTTCGGGCCGTGCACATGGCCACAGGGGAACGGCTTTTCTCCGCAATTAGTGGAGAAAAGCCCGCCTCCTTCGCATAGACATGTTCATATTCTGCTCAAAAACATGTTCTCTGTTTTTCGGGCGGCCGGCAGTCTGCAAAACTGCCCGGTGGAAAATCTGTGCAGTGAGGACTGCTGCACTGATTTTCCATAGAGGTCCATTTTAAAACCGTCTGGAAAACCGTGTGAAAACCCACGCCATGGGAACATGCCCTTAGGGACAAATTTTCTTCACAAAGTTGTACCACGTATCCAGTTTACTGTTATGAATGGTAATTCCAGATTCTCCTCACCTGTATAGGTATAAAAATTAAAGGGGTTTTGCCACGATCTCATTTCATACCTCCTGCATCCAGCTCTTCAGCCTGTGTCTCAGAAGGGGGCGTGTGTGATTTGTTTAAATTGCATATCATGTGACCTGCAGGATGACATCCCCAAAGGCCTTTCCTCTCTGTAGTCAAAGAAAGGTTGTTTATGTGTAGAACTGTAAATAACTACATTGTAGCTCAGGGGTTTAAACTTTTGCCTCAGGCACAAGGGTCCCCCGGTTCAAATCCCTGCAGGAACCAAACCTGTGTTTTTTTTCTCTTTATCAATGCACAAATGATTGAGGTTTCTTTTTTATTTATTTCCCTGTTTGACTAATACTAAGGAGAACAGAAGTAGAATGACAGCACCGGGGGTTGAACACTCAGTAGGTCCCTGAGAGGAGAGGTGATGTCTGAGCATGTGCGGAAAGGATGAAAGCTCTCAGCCCTGGTCGTATCCCCTGGAGACGAGCTGTAAACAATGGATCACTAAAGGAGCAGCTAAGACAAAAACGAGAGATGAATGGTGAAAATTTTTATTATTTAATTTACAAACTTCCCACCTCAATTTTACTTCGTGGCAAAACCCCTTTAACACAAACATTGACTTTAATGGGGTTTGAGTTCGATTAGAACCTCGAACCGAACACCACTACTGTTCAAAGTTCGACTCAAACATTTTACTGTTCGCTCATCACTATTCAGGAAGGGGTTAAATTAAATCCTAAACCCCTTAACGACCCTGGATGTATGAGTACGTCCCAGGGCCGCTAAGGGGCTTTGCAGGGGGATCGCTCGGCGACCCCCCCGCACAGCCGTCGGGTGTTTAGCGGCTGATCGCCGCCAAAAACCCGGCAGTAACAGCGCCGGTGGGTGGCGCCGCCCGCTGGCGCTGTTTAACCCGTCAGACACTGCGGCAAAGATAGCTGCAGCGATCCGAAGACCGGACACGGCAGTGGGGAGCCTTGTGAACGCTCCCGTCACTGCCATGTCCCGGTTTGCCCCACTTCCGGCCGTAGACAGGAAGTGGGGAAACCGCCATCTTGGTACACCCTAATGCATTGCCTATGCAATGCATTAGGCTGTATTAACAATTGCGCCCCCTAGTGGTCAAGCACCCTAGGGGGACTCAATATTACAGTGAAAAAAAATAAATAAAGTTTTAAAGTACAAAAAAAAGTATTAAAAGTTCAAATCACCCCCCTTTCCCTATTTTACGAATAAAATCATTAAAATAATAATAAAAAAGTTACATATTTGGTATCGCCGCGTCCGAAAAAGTCCGATCTATAAAAATATAACATCATTTATCCCGTAAGCTGAACACCGTAGAAGAAAAAAAATTCCAAACGCCAAAATTGCGTTTTTTTGGTCATTTTATGTCACTCAAAAAATGGAATAAAAATGATAAAAAAGTCACATGCGGGGGGGAGGGGGGGGAGGGCGAGGCCTGGCACCGTTGGAGATGGCCGCATAATCTGGACTCTCCAGAGACCTGAAGCTTCATTAGGGGATTTCAGCACTTAAAAACCTGTCTGTAGGAGCTGAAAACTCACCTAGAGCAGTGGGAGATATCGTGGAGGCGGCGGACTCCTTTAGACCGGGCGGGAGCAACACCCGCGGGAAGAGAGGACTGATCCCCTTGGACGGGACGCTTGCGGCAGTTGCGGCTGAGAGATAACTCCGTGGGCGCAGCACACTCCGGAGCTGTGCGGCGCCAACAGAGGGCAGGTGATCTGAAGCCGGCTTCCCCACGCCAATACGAGGAGCGGTATAGAGGGAGTTCCGGATGATACCGGGGAATACCCTGCCGGGACCCAGGAGACGGGAGAGAGGCGCCTGCAGGTACACACCGCGCCGGGAAATTGGCGACCTCGCCTTACAGCGACCCTGCACTACCTGGTGGAGGTGAGTGCGGAGACGGCCTCTGACGGGAAAGAGGGATCTTAGATCGGGGCCAAAAGAGCAGACCCTCACCAAACCAGCAGAACTGAGAAGTCCTGCCTCTGGCCCTAAATTCCACCGGAACTGTAATACAACTTTACAAAACTGCTTGGCCCAATTTTCCAGCTATACTCTGGGCTGTAAGACAGATAAACTCTATCTTCTCCTGTACAAAAAGCCCGCTAATTTTCCCGCCACTGCGGTCTGGAACCGCCATTTTCCTCACTGCCTTCATTGCCTCAAATCGCACGCTGTCTCTCACCACTAGAGGGCCGCATTGTATCGCTTTTCTTTTTTTTTTTTTTTTTTTATAAATTTTATTCGGTACAATAAACATTAAACATTACCTGCTGCCAAAATCATTCCTTTACATACAGAATGTTATTGCCTTGTAAGTACCTATTTTACAATTGTATACATAAATTTTGTACATATGATAGACAGTGTAATAAAACAAGAATATTAGTAGCATTGATGTTTGCTTTGTTTCCTGTCCTAATCAATCCTGCTCAAAAAAACTTAAATAGAATGTATATAGAATAGGCCAGACACATGCAAGTAATCTCCTAAAATGATGAACCTAAACTCAAACTCGGAACTGAACCTATCCAGGAAAATAGTAGAAAAGGTAGTTGCGGTTGTTGTCCTAAGATATGTAATATGGTATATGAGATTCACGCTAGAGCAAGTGATCCATACTGCTGTACAATAACAATATACTCTTTTACCAAATCAAGTTCCCTGTGGAGATCAGACTATCGTACGTGTGCAGTCTACCTAAAGACCCCGCCTGGGTTTCCAATAGAAACCAAGTAGTGTATTGGAAGACATTAACTTAATTTTCTATCTCGGATTGCGAATAAAACTTTTCCACAAACACACTACATTTCCTGAAAACATTTTGTGTCATAGTTTCCTTATGTCTTTCTGTATATAGTTGGTCCGCTATCGCATATATCTTAGTTTGCTCAATTACCATCGAGATGTTTGGAACCTTATTTTCCAGCCATAAAGATAAGAGACATCTTTTAGCGACCAACAAGATAATATGTATAACTGCTGGAATTTTGGGCCTTGGGTTTATATTTATTTCTTGCTCTACAATATCATTTCCATGTAGTAGAAATGTAACAGGGGACAAGTTTAGTTGGGTACTACATAAGGACGATAGCAAATCCTTGACCTCAGTCCAATATTTATGGACCATAGGGCATGTCCGGAGGCCATGGAAGAGGTCGACTTTTGGTTCTGAACATTTCGGACACGCTATTATTCTATCAGGGAAGCCAGGTGTTGAGGGAATGTCAAATGCATAAATAGCATTATGCACCATTTTAAAATAAGTTTCCCTCCATTTTTCGTTTATATTATGTCTACATACCAAATTCCATCCTGCGTATATCGCTTTTCTACCCAAGCTCAAGGTAGTTAAATACTTCATTGCTCCCTCTCATAAGCCTCATCTTATTGCTAAGGTTAACAGAGAGAAACTCATCTGTTGATTGAAACAGACTATAAACAGCCTGACTCTGGCTAAGTCTAGAAGCCCTGCTACCCATAAAGACAAAAGCTTAACTTCGGTTACAGAAAACAAGCACACCATCAAACAATACCTGCGGAAATTAACCACTGTTACCACAAAGGTTTCATCTATAACACTACCTGTACTATACAATTCTCAAGAGTTTCTAACTATGCCAAGGGTCCCTAAAGCGCCAAGTACCGCTAAAAAACTAGGATCCCAATCAGGTTTGAGATCCCAGGAGTGGTCCGACCAAGTGGAGGATACAATGGCACAACTTCAACTTCACATCCCATGGGGGTCCTTAGGGGCCACAGGGCATTCCTCCTCTGAATCACTGGCTGGCCCCTCAGACGCAGACGCGGCCCAAATATCCCAGGCTCAGGATTGGAAGACGTACCTTAGCCACCTTCCCACTAAAAGCGATTTTAAAACTTTAGTCGCTGAACTTAAGGACACATGCAAAACCGAGATTGCTGCGGTCCGCTCCGACTTAAAAGCCATTGCGACCAGAGTGGAAGAATTGGAGGGGGCCCATGTGGAAACGACGAGAGAGGTCAAGTGGTGAGAGTGGTCAGTAGTGGTCAGAATGGACAAAGAGCACTCAGTAATGGTCAGAATGGTAAGAGTACCCAATAGAGGTCAGGGTGCTCAGTATCAGAGTGATCAGTAGTGGTCAGAATGATGAGACTGCTCAGTAGTGGTCATAAGTGCTCAGTAGTGGTCAGAGTGCTTTGTACTGTTCAGAGTGCTCAGTAGTAATCAGAATGGTCAGAGTGATTTGTAATGGTCAGAATGCTCAGTAGTGGTTAGTGATGTTCAGTAATGGTTAGGATGGTCAGAGTGCTCAATAGTAATTAGAATGGTCAAAGTGGTCAGAAGTGGTCAGAATGCTCAGTAGTGGTTAGTGATGTTCAGGATGGTCAGAGTGCTGAGTAGTGGTCAGGATGGTCAACAGAGGTCAGAGTTGTCAGAATGGTCAAAGCGCTAGTTGTATCAGTGTGCCCGAGTAGTGCTCAGTAGTGGTTAGAGTGCTCAGTAGTAGTCAGTGTGCTGAGTAGTGCTCAGTAGTGGTTAGAATGGCGAGACTGCTCAGTAGTGGCCAGAATAGTGAGAGTGCTCAGTCGTGGTCAGAGTGCTCATTTGTGGTCAGAATAATCAGAGTACTCAACAGAATGCTTAATAGTGGGCAGAATGGTGCGAGTGCTCAGTAGTGGTCAGAGTGCTCAGTAGTGGTCAGAGTGTTCAGCAGTGTTCAGAATGGTGAGACTGCTCAGTAGTGGACAGAATGGTGAGACTGTTCAGTAGTGGTCAGAATGGTGAGACTGTTCAGTAGTGGTCAGAATGGTGAGACTGCTCAGTAGTGGTCAGAGTGCTCAGTAGTGGTCAGAATGGTGAGACTGCTCAGTAGTGGTCATAGTGCTCAGTAGTGGTCAGTATGGTGACACTGCTCAGTAGTGGTCAGAGTGCTCAGTAGTGGTCAGAATGGTGAGACTGCTCAGTAGTGGTCAGAGTGCTCAGTAGTGGTCAGAATGGGGAGAGTGCTCAGTAGTGGTCAGAATGGTGAGACTGCTCAGTAGTGGTCAGAGTGCTCAGTAGTGGTTATAGTGCTCAGTAGTGGTCAGAATGGTGAGAGTGCTCAGTAGTGGTCAGAATGGTGAGAGTGCTCAGTATTGGTCAGAATGGTGAGACTGCTCAGTAGTGGTTATAGTGCTCAGTAGTGGTCAGAATGGTGAGAGTGTTCAGTATGGTCAGAGTGATCAGTAGGGGTCAGAATGGTCATAGTACTCAGTAGTGGTCAGAATGGTGAGAGTACTCAGTAGTGGTCAGAATGGTCAGAGTGCTCAGTAGTGGTCAGAATGGTCATAGTACTCAGTAGTGGTCAGAATGGTCAGAGTGCTCAGTAGTGGTCAGAATGGTGAGAGTGTTCAGTATGGTGAGAGTGTTCAGTAGTGGTCAGAATGGTGAGAGTGTTCAGTATGGTCAGAGTGCTCAGCAGTGGTCAGAATGGTGAGAGTGTTCAGTATGGTCAGAGTGATCAGTATGGTCAGAATGGTCATAGTACTCAGTAGTGGTCAGAATGGTGAGAGTGCTCAGTAGTGGTCAGAATGGTCAGAGTGCTCAGTAGTGGTCAGAATGGTCAGAGTGCTCAGTAGTGGTCAGAATGGTCAGAGTGTTCAGTAGTGGTCAGAATGGTGAGAGTGCTCAGTAGTGGTCAGAATGGTCAGAGTGCTCAGTAGTGGTCAGAATGGTCAGAGTGGTCAGTAGTGGTCAGAATGGACGGAGTGGTCAGTATGGTGAGAGTGATCAGTAGTGGTCAGAATGTCTTAGTAACTACATTAGTTGGTCAAAATTTGGTGAGAAATGCTCAGTAGTGGTCAGAGTGCTCAGTTGTGGTCAGAATGGTGAGACTGATCAAGGACAGCAGTCCTCAGTCATACTCAGTATTTGTCAGTAGCAGTCAGAAGTGGTCAGTAGCAGTCAGTATTGGTCGTAGCAGTCTGTATTGGTCGTAGCAGTCAGTAGTGGTCAGTAGTGGTCAGTATTGGTCAGTATTGGTCATAGCAGTCAGTATTGGTCAGTAGCAGTCAGTAGCAGTCAGTAGTGGTCAGTAGCAGTCAGTAGCAGTCAGTAGCAGTCAGTAGCAGTCAGTATTGGTCAGTAGCAGTCAGTATTGGTCAGTAGCAGTCAGTAGCAGTCAGAAGTGGTCAGTAGCAGTCAGAAGTGGTCAGTAGCAGTCAGAAGTGGTCAGTAGCAGTCAGAAGTGGTCAGTAGCAGTCAGTATTGGTCAGTAGCAGTCAGTATTGGTCAGTAGCAGTCAGAAGTGGTCAGTAGCAGTCAGTATTGGTCAGTAGCAGTCAGAAGTGGTCAGTAGCAGTCAGTATTGGTCAGTAGCAGTCAGTATTGGTCAGTAGCAGTCAGTATTGGTCAGTAGCAGTCAGTATTGGTCAGTAGCAGTCAGTAGCAGTCAGTATTGGTCAGTAGCAGTCAGAAGTGGTCAGTATTGGTCAGTAGCAGTCAGTATTGGTCAGTAGCAGTCAGTATTGGTCAGTAGCAGTCAGTATTGGTCAGTAGCAGTCAGTATTGGTCAGTATTGGTCAGTATTGGTCAGTATATGCTACCCATAAACCCAAAAGCTTAACTTCGGTTACAGAAAACAAGCACACCATCAAACAATACCTGCGGAAATTAACCACTGTTACCACAAAGGTTTCATCTATAACACTACCTGTACTATACAATTCTCAAGAGTTTCTAACTATGCCAAGGGTCCCTAAAGCGCCAAGTACCGCTAAAAAACTAGGATCCCAATCAAGTTTGAGATCCCAGGAGTGGTCCAACCAAGTGGAGGATACAATGGACACAACTTCAACTTCACATCCCATGGAGTCCTTAGGGGCCACATGGCATTCCTCCTCTGAATCACTGGCTGGCCCCTCAGACGCGGCCCAAATATCTCAGGCTCAGGATTGGAAGACGTACCTTAGCCACCTTCCCACTAAAAGCGATTTTAAAAAACTTTAGTCGCTGAACTTAAGGACACATACAAAACCGAGATTGCTGCGGTCCGCTCCGACTTAAAAGCCTTTGCGACCAGAGTGGAAGAATTGGAGGGGGCCCATGAGGAAACGACGAGAGAGGTCAAGTGGTGAGAGTGGTCAGTAGTGGTCAGAATGGACAAAGAAGCACTTTAGTAATGGTCAGAATGGTAAGAGTACCCAATAGAGGTCAGGGTGCTCAGTATCAGAGTGATCAGTAGTGGTCAGAATGATGAGACTGCTCAGTAGTGGTCATAAGTGCTCAGTAGTTGTCAGAGTGCTTTGTAATATTCAGAGTGCTCAGTAGTAATCAGAATGGTCAGAGTGATTTGTAATGGTCCGAATGCTCAGTTGTGCTTATTGATGTTCAGTATTGGTTAGGATGGTAAGAGTGCTCAATAGTCATTAGAATGGTCAAAGTGGTCAGAAGTGGTCAGAATGCTCAGTAGTGGTTAGTGATGTTCAGGATGGTCAGAGTGCTGAGTAGTGGTCAGGATGGTCAACAGAGGTCAGAGTTGTCAGAATGGTCAAAGTGCTCAGTAGTAGTCAGTGTGCTGAGTAGTGCTTAGTAGTGGTTAGAGTGCTCAGTAGTAGTCAGTGTGCTGAGTAGTGCTCAGTAGTGGTTAGAATGGCGAGACTTCTCAGTAGTGGCCAGAATGGTGAGAGTGCTCAGTCGTGGTCAGAGTGCTCATTTGTGGTCAGAATAATCAGAGTACTCAACAGTGGGCAGAATGCTTAATAGTGGGCAGAATGCTTAATAGTGGGCAGAATAGTGAGAGTGGTCAGAATGGTGAGAGTGGTCAGAATGGTGAGAGTGGTCAGAGTGCTCAGTAGTGTTCAGAATGGTGAGACTGTTCAGTAGTGGTCTGAATGGTGAGACTGCTCAGTAGTGGTCAGAATGGTGAGACTGCTCAGTAGTGGTCAGAGTGCTCATTAGTGGTCAGAATGGTGAGACTGCTCATAATGGTCAGATTGCTCAGTAGTGGTCAGAATGGTCAGAGTGCTCAGTAGTGGTCAGTGTGGTGATACTCGCTCAGTATTGGTCAGGAGTGCTCAGTAGTGGTTCACGAATGGTGAGACTGCTCAGTAGTGGTAGAATGGTGAGAGTGCTCAGTAGAGGTCTGAAATGGTGAGATGTCAGTAGTGGTTTTCAGTATGGTGAGTCTCCGCAGTAGTGTTGTAGTGCTCAAGTAGTGGTCGAATGGTGGAGTGGTCAGTATGGCCAGTGTGACTCAGAGTTTCAGAATAGTCATAGTACTCAGTAGTGGTCAGAATGGTGAGAGTATCAGTAGTGGTCTGAATGGTGAGAGTGTTCAGTATGGCCAGAGTGAATAAGTAGTGGTCAGGAATGGTCATATTACTCAGTAGTGGTCAGGACAAGTCAGATGTGGTCAGTAGTGGTCAGAATGGTGAGAGTGTTCAGTATGGTGAGAGTGTTCAGTAGTGGTCAGAATGGTGACAGTGTTCAGTATGCTGAGAGTGTTCAGTAGTGGTCAGAATGGTGAGAGTGTTCAGTATGGTCAGAGTGACAGTATGGTCAGAATGGTCATAGTACTCAGTAGTGGTCAGAATGGTGAGTGGAGTGCTCAGTAGTGGTCAGAATGGTCAGAGTGCTCAGTAGTGGTCAGAATAGTCAGAGTGCTCAGTAGTGGTCAGAATAGTCAGAGTGTTCAGTAGTGGACAGAATGGTCAGAGTTTTTCAGTAGTGGTCAGATGGTCAGAGTGCTCCATTAGTGGTCAGAATGGTCAGAGTGCTCAGTAGTGGTCAGTATGGTCAGAGTGTTCAGTATGGTCAGAGTGATCAGTAGTGGTCAGATGGTTAACTAGAACTCAGTAGTGGTCCAAAAAGGTGAGACCGTGTCAGTAGTCGGGCGGTGCTCAGTTGTGGTCAGAATGGTGAGACTGATCAAGGACAGCAGTCCTCAGTCATACTCAGTATTGGTCAGTAGCAGTCAGAAGTGGTCAGTAGCAGTCAGTATTGGTCGTAGCAGTCTGTATTGGTCGTAGCAGTCAGTAGTGGTCAGTATTGGTCAGTATTGGTCATAGCAGTCAGTATTGGTCAGTAGCAGTCAGTAGTGATCAGTAGCAGTCAGTAGCAGTCAGTAGGGGTCAGTAGCAGTCGGTAGCAGTCAGTAGGGGTCAGTAGCAGTCAGTAGCAGTCAGTATTGGTCAGTAGCAGTCAGTAGCAGTCAGAAGTGGTCAGTAGCAGTCAGTATTGGTCAGTAGCAGTCAGAAGTGGTCAGTAGCAGTCAGAAGTGGTCAGTAGCAGTCAGTATTGGTCAGTAGCAGTCAGTATTGGTCAGTAGCAGTCAGAAGTGGTCAGTAGCAGTCAGTATTGGTCAGTAGCAGTCAGAAGTGGTCAGTAGCAGTCAGTATTGGTCAGTATTGGTCAGTAGCAGTCAGTATTGGTCAGTAGCAGTCAGTATTGGTCAGTAGCAGTCAGTAGCAGTCAGTATTGGTCAGTAGCAGTCAGTATTGGTCAGTAGCAGTCAGTATTGGTCAGTAGCAGTCAGTATTGGTCAGTAGCAGTCAGTATTGGTCAGTAGCAGTCAGTAGTGGTCAGTAGCAGTCAGTATTGGTCAGTATATGCTACCCATAAACCCAAAAGCTTAACTTCGGTTACAGAAAACAAGCACACCATCAAACAATACCTGCGGAAATTAACCACTGTTACCACAAAGGTTTCATCTATACCACTACCTGTACTATACAATTCTCAAGAGATTATAACTATGCCAAGGGTCCCTAAAGCGCCAAGTACCGCTAAAAAACTAGGATCCCAATCAAGTTTGAGATCCCAGGAGTGGTCCGACCAAGTGGAGGATACAATGGACACAACTTCAACTTCACATCCCATGGAGTCCTTAGGGGCCACAGGGCATTCCTCCTCTGAATCACTGGCTGGCCCCTCAGACGCAGACGCGGCCCAAATATCCCAGGCTCAGGATTGGAAGACGTACCTTAGCCACCTTCCCACTAAAAGCGATTTTAAAACTTTAGTCGCTGAACTTAAGGACACATGCAAAACCGAGATTGCTGCGGTCCGCTCCGACTTAAAAGCCATTGCGACCAGAGTGGAAGAATTGGAGGGGGCCCATGATGAAACGACGAGAGAGGTCAAGTGGTGAGAGTGGTCAGTAGTGGTCAGAATGGACAAAGAGCACTCAGTAATGGTCAGAATGGTAAGAGTACCCAATAGAGGTCAGGGTGCTCAGTATCAGAGTGATCAGTAGTGGTCAGAATGATGAGACTGCTCAGTAGTGGTCATAAGTGCTCAGTAGTGGTCAGAGTGCGTTGTAATGTTCAGAGTGCTCAGTAGTAATCAGAATGGTCAGAGTGATTTGTAATGGTCCGAATGCTCAGTAGTGCTTAGTGATGTTCAGTAATGGTTAGGATGGTCAGAGTGCTCTGTATTGGTCAGAGTGCTCAATAGTAATTAGAATGGTCAAAGTGGTCATAAGTGGTCAGAATGATTAGTAGTGGTTAGTGATGTTCAGGATGGTCAGAGTTCTGAGTAGTGGTCAGGATGGTCAACAGAGGTCAGAGTTGTCAGAATGGTCAGAGAGCTCAGTAGTAGTCAGTGTGCTGAGTAGTAGTTAGAGTGCTCAGTAGTAGTCAGTGTGCTAAGTAGTGCTTAGTAGTGGTTAGAGTGCTCAGTAGTAGTCAGTGTGCTGAGTAGTGCTCAGTAGTGGTTAGAATGGCGAGACTGCTCAGTAGTGGCCAGAATGGTGAGA
>JAODAL010080586.1:0-12193 GCA_025379985.1 Phyllomedusa bahiana | reverse complement strand
TTTTGTGGTGAAAAAATAAAGTCTTTTCACCCCCCAAAAATTAAAATTTTTCCCTGTCCCAAAATTCACAACAAAAGGTTAATTACAATTTTTTTTCTTGGTGTAGCGTGGGGAAAACACCAATTGTAAACCCTAAAAATGTTTTTGGGTTGCTCAATTTTTTTGGCGCAATTTCATCGGGGTTAATTTAAAGCTTGTTTTTCTGCTGTGGTAAACAAAATAAACCGTCTTTTCACCACAAAAATTACAATTTTCCTGTAGAAATTCACAAGCGAAGGTTAATTAACAATTTTTCTCTTGTTGTGTACGTAGAAAACATCCATTGTAACACGCTACAAAGCTCGTAGTTTGTGGTGCTCAATTTTTTGGCACAAATTTTACATCCAGGGTTAATTAAGCGTTGTTTTTCTGCTGTGGTGACAAAAATAAACCGTCTTTTTCACCGCCAAAATTACATTTTCCTGTACCTAATTCACAAGCAGAGGTTAATTACAATTTTTTCTCTTGTTGTGTAGCGTAGAAAACACGCAATTGTAACACGCTACAAAGCTCGTAGTTTTGGTTGCGCTATTTTTTGTCTCAAATTACATACAGGGGTTAATTAAGCGATTGTTTTTCTGCTGTGGTGATCAAAATAAACCAGTCTTTTCACAGCCAAAAATTACAATTTTTCTGTACCATAATTCACAAGCGAAGGTTCATTACAATTTTTTCTCTTGGTGTGTTGCGTAGAAACAACAATTGTAACGCCACCAATACGTTAGTTTGTGGCTGATCATTCTTTGCGCATTTATACATCCAGGGGTTAATTAAGCGAGGTCTTGTTTTTCTGCTGTGGTGACAAAATACAAACGTCTTTCACCGCCAAAAATTACAATTTTCCTGTACCATAATTCACAAGCGAAGGTTTAATTACCATATGTGTTTATCTTGTTGTGTAGATAGAAAAACACGCAATGGTACATCGCTACATAGCTCTTAGTTTGTGGTTGCTCTATTCTGGTTTGGCACAATTTACATTCAAGGGGTTAAGGTAAGCATTGTTTTTCGCTGTGGTGACAAATATAAACCGTTCCTTTTTCACCACCAAAAAATTACATTTTTCCTGTTACCATTAATTCAAAGCGAAGTTTATTACCAATTTTTTCTCTTGTTGTTGTAGGAGTAGAAAAAATGCAATTGTAACCCGGTACAAAGCTCGTAGTTTGTGGCTGCTCAATTCTTTTGAGCAATTTACATCCAGGGGTTCATTTAGGTTGTTTTTCTGCCGTGGTGACAAAAATATAACCGTCTATTTTCACGCCATATTACCATTTTCCTGTATCCTTATTCAAAGCAGATGGTTAATTAAATTCCTTTCTCTTGTTGCTGTAGCGTAGAAAACATGCCATTGTAACAAGCTAAAAGATCGTAGTTTGTGGTTTGCTTCAATTGTTTGGACACAATTTACATCAGGGGTCTAATTAAGCGTTGTTTTTCTGCTGTGGTGACCAAAAATTAAAACCGTCTTTTTCACCGCCAAAAATTACTAATTTTACTGTACAACTAATTCACAAGCCGAAGGTTAATTTACAATTTTTTCTCTTGTTGTGTAGCGTAGACAAATACACGCAATTGTCACACGCTGTACAAAGAACGTAGTTTTTGGTGCTCAATTGTTTTGGCGCAATTTAAATACTGAGGGTTAATTTAGCATTGTTTTTATGCTGTGGGTGACAAAAATAAAACCGTCTTTTCACACCTCTAAAATTTAAAATTGTCTCTGTACCTTATATTACACAAGCGAAGAGTTAATGACCAATTTTGAGTCTCTTGTGGGTAGGATAGAAAACAAGGCCTATTGTAACACGCTACAGCTCGTAGTTGTGGTTGCTCAATTGTTTGGCACAATTTACTTCAAGGGGGTTAATTATGAGATTGTTTTTCTGCTGTGGTGACAAAAATAAACCGTCTTTTTCACGCTCCAAAAATTACGCTAATTTTACATGTACCATTTTTCACTAGGCGAAGCGTTAATTACATTTTTTCTCTTGTTGTGTAGCGTAGAAAAAAATCTCGCAATTGTAACAGTCTTACATTGATCATTGTTTGTGGTTGCTTCAATTGTTTGGCACAATTTTACATCCAGGGGTTAATTAAGCATTTTTTTCTGCTGTGGTCGACAAACAATTTTAAACCGTCTTTTTCAACACAAATCTTTACAATTTTACCTGTACACTAATTCACAAAAGCGAAGGCTTATTTACAATTTTTTATTCTTTCTTTCTCGTTGTGTAGGTTGATATACACGCATTGTAACACGGTAACAAAGCTCGTAGTTTGTGGCTGCTCATTCTTTTTTGCGCATTTTACATCCAAGGGGTTCATTAAGGTTGTTTTTCAGCTGTGGTGACAAAAATAAACCGTCTTTTTCACGCAAAAATGACAATTTTCCTGTACCACTAATTCACAAGCGAAGGTTAATTACAATTTTTTCTCTTGTTGTGTTGCGTAGAGATCACCCAATTGTAACACGATACAAAGCTAGTAGTTTGTGGCTGCTCATATTCTTGTGCCGCTATTTACTACTCCAGGGGTTAATTAAGCTTTGTTTTTTTGCTGTGGTGACTCCAATAAAAACCAAACAGTCTTTATCACTGTCAAAAATACAATTTTCCCTGTTTCTAATTCACATCGCGAAGGTTAATTACAATTCTTTTCTTGTTGTGTAGCGTAGAAACACACGCTAAATTATAACACGATTCATATAGCTCGTAGTTGTGGATGCTCAAATCTTTTGCGCACAATTTACATCCTGGGTTTCATTAAGCATGATTTTCTGTGTGGTGACAAAAATAACCGTCTTTTTCAACGCAAAATTTTACAATTTTCCTGTACAATAATTCACAGCGAAGGTTTATTTACAATTTTGTCTCTTTGTTGTGTAGCATAGAGGAACACCCAATTTTAACCAGTACAAAGGCTAGTAGTTTGTAGCTGCTCAATTCTTTTTTTTTGCAATTTTAAATAAGGGGTTAATTAAGCTTTTTATTTCTGCTGTGGTGGACTCTAAGAAAACCGTCTTTATCATGCAAAAATTAAAATTTCCTGTACCATAATTCACAAGCGAAGGTTAATTACAATTTTTTCTATTGTTGTGTAGGATAGAAAACGGCAATTGTAACACGCTACAAAGCTCGATAGTTTGTGGCTGATCAATTGTTTGGGCACGCAATTTACATCCAGGGGTTAATTAAGCATTGTTTTTCTGCGGTGGTGACTAAAAATAAACCGTTTTTTCACCATACAAATATTTACAATTTTCCTGCTACCATTAATTCACAAGCGAAGGTTATTTTACAATTTTTTCTCTTGTTGTGTAGTGTAGGAATACTAGATAATCGTAACTCAACTTCAAAGCTAGTAGTTTGTGGATACTCAATTCTTTGCGCCAATTTTCATCCAGGGGTTCATTAAGCCATTGTTTTTTGCTGTGGTGACAAAAATAAAAAACGTCTTTTTCACCGCAAAATATTATCTCAATTTTCATGTACCATAATTCACAAGCGAAGGTTAATTACAATTTTTTCATCTTGTTGTGTAGCGTTAGGATACACCCAATTGTAAACACGCCTACAAAGCTAGTAGTTTGTGGATGCTCAATTCTTTTGCGCAATTTAATCCTGGCGGTTAATTAGCTTTGTTTTTATGCTGTGATGACTCCAGAAAAACCGTCTTTAATACACTGTCATAAAATACAATTTTCCTGTATCCTAAAATCAAAAGCGAAGGTTAATTACCATCTTTTCTCTTGTTGTGTAGCGTAGAAAAACATGCCATTGCTAACATGATACAAAAAGATGGAAGTTTATGGTTGCTCAATGTTTGGCAACTATTTACATCAAGGGTTAATTAAGCGTTGTTTTTTCGGCTGTGGTGACATAAATTAAACGTCTCCTCCTCCCTTTTCACAGCAAAATATTACAATTTTTCCTGTACTCATAATCTCAAGCGAAGGTTAATTACAATTTTATTATCTTGTTGCGTTAGCGTAGAAACAGCACAATTTGTAACACGCTACATAGCTAAGTAGTTTGTGGTTGCCTCAATTGTTTGGAGCATATTTACATCCAGGGGTTTAATTATAGATGTTTTTCTGCTGTGGTGACAAAAAGTTAACCGTCTTTTTCAACGCCAAAAATTACTATTTTCCTGTACATAATTACAAGTGAAGGTTAATTTAACTATTTTTTCTCTTGTGTGTAGGTATAGAAAAACACGCTATTTGTATCTCGCTACAAAGCTTCGTTAGTTTGTGGCAACCACTTGCCTCAATTGTTTGGAATATTTATCATCCAGGGGTTAATTAGCGTTGTTTTTCTGCTGTGGTGACAAAAAATTAAAACCGTCTTTTTCACCGCCAAAAATTACAAATTTTCCTGCTACCATAATTCACAAGCGATGGTTTTAATTACTATTTTGTTCTCTTGTTGTGTAGGATATCGAAAACCCGCAAATTGTAACACGCTACATAGCTCGTTGTTTGTGGTTGCTCAATTCATTTTTGCGATATTTACTTCCAGGGTTTCATTAAGCGTTGTTTGTTTCTGCTGTGGTGAAAAAAAATAAACCGTCTTTTTCACCAACCAAAAAATTAAAATTTTACTGTACCATAATTCACAAGCGAAGGTTAATTACAATTTTTTCTATTGTTGTGTAGCGTAGAGAACACCCAAATTGTTAACAACTGCACAAAGCTAGTAGTTTGTGGCTGCTCAATTCTTTTGCGCAATTTACATCCAGGGGTTAATTAAGCTTTGTTTTTCTGCTGTGGTGACTCCAAAAAACCGTCTTTATCACTGTCAAAAAATACAATTTTCCTGTATCCTAATTCACAAGCGAAGGTTAATTACAATTCTTTCTCTTGTTGTGTAGCGTAGAAAACATGCCATTGTAAAAACATGCTACATAAGCACGTAGTTTGTGGGTTGCTCAAAATTGTTTGGCATATTGTACATCAAGGGGTTAATTAAGCGTTGTTTTTCTGACTAGTGGGTGACAAAAATAAACACGTCTTTTTCACCGCCAATAATCTACAATTTTCTGTTCCTCATAATTCCAAGCTGAAGGTTTATTACAATTTTAGTTCTCTTGTTGTGTAGCGTAGAAAAACACGCATTTGTAAAAACACGATACAAAGTCGTCAGTTTGTGGTTGCTCATTGTTTGGCAGCAATTTACATCCAGGGGTTAATTAAGCATTGTTTTCTGCTGTGGTGACAAAAATTACGTCTTTTTCACCGCAAAAAATTACAAATTTTTCCTGTTACAATTATTCAAATAGCGAAGGTTAATTACAATTTTTCCTTGTTGTGTAGGATAGAAAACAGCCAATTGTAACACGCTACAAAGCTCAGTAGTTGTGGTTGCTCAATTGTTTGGCACCAATTTCACATCCAGGGGTTATTAGGCAGTTGTTTTTCTGCTGTGGTGACAAAAATATAACCGTCTTTTTCACCGCCAAAAAATTACAATTTTTCCTGTACCATAATTCACAAGCGAAGGTTTATTACAATTATTTTCTCTTGTTGTGTAGGATAGAAAACACGCTATTGTAACCACGCTAAAAGCTCGTTGTTTTGTGGTTGCTCATTTCTTTTGCGCAATTTACATCCCAGGGGTTCGCATTAAGCGTTGTTTTTCTGCTGTGGTGGACAAAAATAAAACCGTCTTTTTTACTTACACCACCAAAAAATTTTCAATTTCCTGTACCACTAAGTTCACAAGCGAAAGGTAATTAACAATTTTCTCTTTGTTGTTTGTAGCGTAGAAAAAAGCAATTGTAACACGCCACCATGCTAGTAGTTTGTGGGATGCTCTGAATTCCTTTTTCGCATTTTTACATCCAGGGTGGGTTAATTATGCATTGTTTTTCTGCTTGTGGTGTCATAAATTAACGTCTTTTTCACCGTCAAAAATTACAATTTTCCTGTTCCATAATTCACAGCGAGGTTTAATTCCAATTTTTTCTCTTGATGTGTTGAGTAGAAAACACCCAATTCGTAACAAGCTACAAGCAGTAGTTTGTGGCCTGCTCATTTTCTTGGGCCAATTTACATCCAGGGGTTAATTAAGCGTTGTTTTTCTGCTGTGGTGACTCCAAAAAACCGTCTTTATGAATGCCAAAAAATACAATTTTTCTGTATCCTAATTCACAAGCGAAGGTTGATTACAATTTTTTCTTTTGTTGTGTAGCGTAGAAAAAAACGCCAATTGTAACACACGATACAAAGCTCGTAGTTTGTGGTTGTCAATTGTTTGGCGGCAATGTACATCAAGGGGTTAATTAAGAATTGTTTTTTTCTGCTGTGGGTGAAAAAAAATAAACCGTACTTTTTAACCACAAAAAATTACATTTTACTGTAGGCCTGAAGTCCACAAGCGAAGGTTATTTACAATTTGTTATCTTGTTGTGTAGCATAGAAACATGCTATTGTAACACGCTACCAAAGCTCTAGTTTGTGGTTGCTTCAATTGTTTGGCACAATTTACATCCAGTGGATTAATTATGAGTTGTTTTTCTGCTTTGGTGAACAAAATAAACCGTCTTTTTCCGCCAAAAATTACAATTTTCCTGTACCATAATTCACAAGCGAAGGTTAATTACAATTTTTTCTCTTGTTGTGTAGCGTAGAAAACACGCAATTGTAACACGGTACAAAGCTCGTAGTTTGTGGTTGCTCAATTGTTTGGCGCAATTTACATCCAGGGGTTAATCAAGCATTGTTTTTCTGCTGTGCGTGAAAAAATAAACGTCTTTTTCACCGCACAAAAAGTACAATTTTCCTGTACCATATTCCCAAGGAAGGTTATTACAATTTTGTCTCTTGTTGTGTAGAGTAGGACCCCCCCCCCCCCCCCCCCCCCCCCCCCCCCCCACCCCCCCCCCCGGAAAACACGCTCAATTGTAACTAAGCTACAAAGCTCGTAGTTTGTGGTTGCTCAATTGTTTGGCGCAATTTAATCCAGGGGTTAATTATGCATTGTTTATCTGTTGTCGGTTACCAAAAATAAACAGGTCTTTTTCCCACCAAATTTACAATTTTCCTGTACATTAATTCAAAAGCGAAGGTTAATTTCAATTTTTTCTCTTGTTGTGTAGCGTAGTAAAACACGCAAATTGTAACACGCTACAAAGCTCGTAGTTTGTGGGGTGGATGCTCAAAATTGTTTGGCGCCAATTTACATCCAGGGGTAAATTAAGATTGTTTTTCTGCTGTGGTGACAAAATTAAAACAGTACTTTTTCACCACCAAAAATTACAATTTCCGTTACCATAAATTCACAGGCAGAAGGTTAATTACATATTTTTCTCTTGTAGTCGTAGTGTTGAAAACACGCAATTGTATCCACGCCACACAAGCTAGTTGTTTGTGGCTGCTTCATACTTCTTTTGCGATATTATACTTCCAGGGGTTAATTATGCGTTGTTTTTCTGCTGTGGTGACAAAATTATAACCGTCTTTTTCACCGCCAAAATATTACTATTTATCCTGTACCCTAATCACAGCGAAGGCTTAATTATCAATTTTTTCTTTGTTGTGTAGGTTAGATAAAACCACGCAATTGTAACACGCTACAAAGTCGTAGTTTGTGGTTTTGCTCTTTTGTTTGGCCCAATTTACATCCAGGGGTTAATTAAGCATTGTTTTTTTTTTTTTTCTGCTGTGGTGACTCAAGAATACCGTCTTTTATCACTGCCAAATTTAAAATTTTCCTGTCCCATAAATTCACAAGGAAGGTTAAAATTACATTTTTTTCTCATTGTTGTGTAGGATATGAAAACAGCGCAAAATTGTAAACACGATTTCAAAGCTCGTAGTTTGTGGCTGCCTCAATTGTTTGGCCAATTTACCTTCAGGGGTTAATTAAGCATTGTTTTTTGCTGTAGGTGACAAACAATAAACGTCTTTCACCACCAAAAATTAACAATTTTCTGTACCATAATTCACAAGCGAAGGTTAATTGTACAATTTTTCTCTTGTTGTGTAGCGTAGAAAACACGCAATTTGTTTAACACACGGTACAAAAGTAGTAGTTGTGGCGTGCTCATTCTTTTGCGCCCAATTTTACAATCAGGGGTTCATAATCTTTGTTTTTATGCTGTGGTGCACTAAAATTAAACCGTACTCTTTTACACCCACCCAAAAATTAAAATTTTCCGGTACCATCAATTCACAAGCGAATGTTTAATTACAATTTTTTCTCTTTGTTGTGAAGAGTAGATAACACGCAAATTGTAACCACTATACAAAGGCTCGTTAGTTTGGGCTACATCAATTCTTTTGCGCAATTTACATTCCAGGGTTCATTAAGCATCAACTGTTTTTTCTGCTTGTGGTGACAAAAAATTTAAAACAGTCTTTTTCACACGCCAAAATTACAATTTTCTGTACCATAATTCACAAGCGATGGTTATATTACAATTTTTTTCTTGTTGTGTAGCGTAGAGAACACCAATTGTTAAACACGCTACAAAGCTAGTAGTTGTGGCTGCTCAATTCTTTTGCGAATTTACATCCAGGGGTTAATTATAGCTTTGTTTTTCTTGGTGTGGTGATCCAAAAAAGTCTTTATCTATGTCACAAAAATACAATTTTCACTGTTTCCTAATTTCACATAGCGTGGTTAATTACAATTCTTTCTTCTTGTGTGTAGCGTAGAAAACATGCCTTTGTAACATGTACAAAAGCTCGTAGTTTGTGGTTGCTCAATTGTTTGGCACAATTTACATCCAGGTTAATTTAAAGCGTTGTTGTTTTCTGCTCTGGTGACAAAAATAAACCCGTCTTTTTTAACAGCCATTCAACATTAACTATTTTCCTGTACCATAATTCACAAGCGAAGGTTAATTACAATTTTTTCTCTTGTGTGTAGCGTAGAAAAAACGCTATTGTTAACACGCTACAAAGCTCGTTAGTTTGGGGTTGCTCAATTGTTTGGCGCACTATTTAATCAGGGTTAATTAAGCATTGTTTTTTTGCTGTTGGTGACAAAAAATTAAACTGTCTTTTTCACTCGCCAAAAATTACAATTTTCTGTACCATTATCACAAATGGAAAGGTTAATTACAAATTTTTTTACTCTTGTTGTTGTAGGGATAGAAAACACGCAATTGTAACACGCTACAAAGCTCGTAGTTTGTGGTTGCTCAATTGTTTGGCACAATTTACATCCAGGGGTTAATTAAGCATTGTTTTTGCTGTGGTGACAAAAATAATACCGCCTTTTTCACCGCAAAAATTCAATTTTTCCTGTACATAATTCACAAGCGAAGTGTTAAATTACAATTTTTTCTCTTGTTGTTTCGTATAGAAAACACGCAATTTGTAAAACACGCTACTAAAGCACGTAGTTTGTGGTTGCTCAATTCTTTTGCGCAATTTACATCCCAGGGGTTCATTAAGCGTTGTTTTTCTGCTGTGGTGACAAAAATAAACCGTCTTTTTTCACCACCAAACAAATTACAACGTTCTGTACCATATCTCACAAGCGATGGTAATTACCAATTTTTTTCTCTTGTTGTGTAGCGTAGAAAACACGCAATTGTAACTCTCCGCCACCAACTAGTAGTTTGTGGCTGCCTCAATCTCATTTTTCGCATTTTACATCCAGGGGATAACTATGCGTTGTTTTTCTGCTGTTGGTGACAAAAAGTAAACCGTCTTTTTCACCGTCAAAAAAATTACAATTTTTCCTGTAAATATATTCACAAAAAGCGAAGGTCTAATTACAATTTTTTCTCTTGTTGTGTAGAGTAGAGATACACCAATTGTAACACGCTACAAAGCTAGTAGTTTGTGGCTGCTCAATTCTTTTGTGCAATTTACATCCAGGGGTTAATTAAGCGTTGTTTTTCTGCTGTGGTGACTCCAAAAAACCGTCTTTATGACTGCCAAAAAATAAAATTTTTCTGTATCCTAATTCACAAGCGAAGGTTGATTACAATTTTTTCTTTTGTTGTGTAGCGTAGAAAACACGCAATTGTAACACGCTACAAAGCTCGTAGGTTTTGGTTGCTCAATTGTTTGCCCAGCCAATTACATCAGGGGTTAATTAAGCTTGTTTTTCTGCTGTGGTGAAAAAATTAACACGTCTTTTTCACCACCAAAAATTTACAATTTTCCTGTAGCTAATTCCAAGCGAAGGTTAATTACAATTTTTATCTTGTTGTAGTAGTGTAGAAAAACATGCCATGTGTAGACACGCTACAAAGCTCGTAGTTTGTGGTTGCTCAATTGTTTGGTTCAATTTACATCCAGTGGTTAATTAAGCGTTGTTTTTCTGCTGTGGTGACAAAAATAAACCGTCTTTTTTTCACCGCTCCAAAAATTACAATTTTATTGTGACCATAATTCACAAAGACGAAGGTTAATTACAATTTTTTTCTTGTTGTGTAGCGTAGAAAACACGCAATTGTAACACGCGACAAAGCTCGTAGTTGTGGTTGCTCATATTGTTTGGCGCAATTTAATCAGGGGTTATATAAGCATTGTTTTCTCTGCTGTGGTGACATAAATGAAACAGTCTTTTACACCACCAAAAATTTACAATTTTCCAGTACCATAAATAACAAGCGGAGGTTATTTACAATTTTTTCTCTTGTTGTGTAGAGTAGGAAAACACGCAATTGTTAACACGCCACCAAGCTAGTAGGTTGTGGCTGCCTCAATTCTTTTGCGACATTATACATACAGAGGGATAATTAAGCAGTTGTTTTCTGCTGTGGTGCAAAATAAACTGTATTTATCACCGCCGAAAATTTACACTTTTCCTGTACCATAATTCACAAGCGAAGGTTAATTACAATTTTTTCTCTTGTTGTGTAGGATAGAATAAACGCAAATCTAACACGCTAACCAAGATCGTAGTTTGTGGTTGCTCAATTGTTTGCCACAATGTACATCCAGGGGTTAATTAAGCATTGTTTTTCTGCTGTGGTGACAAAAATAAACCGTCTTTTTCACAAACAAAAATAACAATTTTTCTGTACCAATAATTCACAAGCGAAAGGTAATTACAAATTTTTTCTTTGTTGTTCTGTGCGTACGAAACATGCAATTGTACACGGCTACCAAAGTCGTAGTTTGTGGCTGCTCATTTCTTTTGCGCAAATTTTATCCAGGGTTCATTAAGCGTTGTTTTTCTGCCTTGGTGACAAAAATAAACCGGTCTTTTTACCGACAAAAATTACAATTTCCCTGTACCATAATTCACAAGCGAAGGTTAATTACAATTTTTTCTCTTGTTGCGTAGCGTAGAGAACACCCAATTGTAACACGCTACAAAGCTAGTAGTTTGTTGCTTCTCAATTCTTTTTCTCTTTTTACATACAGGGGTTAATTAAGCTTTGTTTTTCTGCTGTGGTGACTCCAAAAAACCGTCTTTATCACTGTCAAAAAAAAAATACTATTTTCCTTGTATACCTAATTTCACAAAGCGAGGTTAATTACAAATTCTTTCTCTTGTTGTGTAGCCGTAGAAAACATGGCCATTGTAACACGATACATAGCTCGTAGTTTGTGGTTGCTCAATTGTTTGGCAAATTTACATCTAAGGGGTTTATTAAAGCGTGGTTTTTTCTGCTGTGGTGACAATAAATAAACCGTCTTTTTCACCCGCCCAAAAATTACAATTTTCTGTACCATAATCATCAAGGAAGGAAGTTAATTACAATTTTTTTCTCTCGTTGTGTAGCGTAGAAAACAAGCAATTGTAACACGCTACAAAGCTCGTAGTTTGTGGTTGCTCAATTGTTTGGCGCAATTTACATCCAGGGGTTAATTAAGCCTTGTTTTTCTGCTGTGGTGACAAAAATAAACCGTCATTTTCACCACCAAAAATTTAAATTTTCCTGTACCATAATCACAAGCGAAGGTAAATTACAATTAGAGATGGCCGGAATTTCTCAAAAAATTCGGTTCGGTCACTTCGCCGAATTTTCCGTACAAAATTCGTTTCGGTGACGAATTACTCGGACGAAATCACGTTAAAAAACAGTATTTCCAGGCTGCCAGAGCCTGCGGGTGCTGTCTAGAACGTTTGCCATAGCTTAAATATGGCAGAGGCGCTTGGTTTGGTCTTATACAATGTTGTGTTTTAGTATGACACGCACATGACTGCAGACGCTCTTTAGTTTCGCTTCACTATAAAAT
>JAODAL010080585.1:0-12193 GCA_025379985.1 Phyllomedusa bahiana | reverse complement strand
CTTGGCCTCTGACCTCATTCTGCTGCCGCCGTGACCTCCACACTGTGTGATTGTGCCACTCTGTGGCCTAATACTGTTTTGACACCTCCAGAATGTCATTGTGCCACTGCCTGACCTCATGCTACTGCTGTTGTGAACTCCACTCTGTGTGATTGTGCCACTCTGTGGCCTAATACTGTTTTGACACCTCCAGAATGTCATTGTGCCACTGCCTGACCTCATGCTGCTGCCTCTGTGACTCCACTCAGTGTCATTGTGCCATTCTGTGGCTTCCTCCTGTTCTGCCACCACCAGAATGTCATTGTGCCACTGCCTGACCTCATGCTGCTGCCGGCGTGACCTCCGCTCTCAGTCATTGTGCCATTCTGTGGCTTCCTCCTGTTTTGCCACCTCCAGAATGTCATTGTGCCACTGCCTGACCTCATGCTGCTGTGGCTGCCACCGTCACCTCCACACTCTGTCACTAATGTTGCCACCTGAGCTCTCAGCTTGCTTTTTTCCAGCTTTCGCTGGCATGACTTTATCAGGCTACATTCCCACTTCAGTTTTTTGGTCAGTTTTGCCCTCTTAAGTGCCAGGGGAATTTTATAGTGAAGCGATTCTAAAAGCGGCGGCAGTCATCTGCGTGTCATACTAAAACACAACATTGTATGAAGACCAAACCAAGCTCCCTCTGCATATTTAAGCATGGCACAATGTTCTACAGCACCCTGCAGGCTCTGTGCAGCCTGGAAATAGCTGCTTTTCAACGCGAAGTAATTCGTGCCGAAGTAATTCGGAACGAAACGAATTTTGTCGGAAAATTCGTCGAAGTGACCGAATCGAATTTTTGAGAAATTCGCCCATCTCTAAATGTAATAGTAAAATAATATTCTAACTGTAAAGTGTTATAGCCTTGTCTAAATGTATAATTTTGCATGATGATGATTTAACAACACCTCTATAGTCCTCTCTGCAGTACTGGTTGTTAACAATTGGAGATGTGTCCCTGCATAGTCTAACATGGTTCAATCAGTGCTAAACAGTCAGTTTTCACAAGTAGAAGATGAACAGCTTTCCTACATAAGACCCCTAATGTCCAGCAGATACTTTTTGAACTAATGGACATTCTCTTCAAAGCCAGAAATAAACCCAAATGATTAAAAAGGCCCTGAAAATACAGAGATGCTGTTTTTTGGGTTATCAAAAATATCATCAATAAAGACTGCTACTTTATCCCCACAGTGCTGGCCCAGGATATTCAAACACTCTTGTATTTTTTGCCAAAGCATCTGTTCTAGTGAGAACAAATAGAAGTGGCAAGGAGGCATAGCGTTTCTCATTCCATTGCTACTTGCAAATGAATGGTAAAAAATATTAACTGCTATATTAGCTGTGTGGCAATGGTACATGGGAAAGACAGATTTTTAAAGAATAAAGGGTTTATATATATCATCAAGACATCTCTTAACCAACATTTTATGTAAATTTAAGTCATAGTGCTGTTAAGGATGTATGGAACGTGCTCACTCACTTACCTTCATTCCTGGTGGGTGCCAGCTGTTATTACAACTGAAACTCAAAGGCAGCAGCAGGGACCAGTGTTGGCTATGATCCCTGCTGTTTAACCCTTTAAACACCACAGTGATCCCGTATGCAGTGTCTAAATGAATGAGAAATGTTGCTGTGCACTATTCCACCATTGGATCACCCCCTCCGTGATGAGATTGCAGCGTGTGGAGAAGTTGCAATGGCAGCTGAAATCCTAATGAAGGCTTCCCTAACTGTCATGTTATTGCCTCAAGCAAAAAGTAATGGAAGCATCATAATGCAGAAAGGTGTAAAGCAATCGAGTTCTCAGAGGTCACGTACTCTAGAGAGACTACAAGTACAGTGTAAAAATGTTTTTAAAAAGTTTTAAAAATAAAAAAATGAAACATTCAAACTTTTGCAATTTTACAAATAAAAGTACGATTTATTAAATGTTACATCATTTAACCTGTATTCTTAAGCCGTAGAAGAAAATACATTCCAGGTACCAAAATTGTGTTTTTGTGGTCATTTCACATCCCTAAAAATTTGGAATAAAAAGTTATCAAAAAAGTCACAAGATTCACAAAACGATACCAACAAAGACTACACGTCAGCCCACAAAAAAAATGAACACTGACTCTAAAAAAGTAATTTGCCACAGAAAATAGTACTGCCGTGCAAAGATAGCAAATAGAATGTTTTGAATTTTTTTAAACTATAATGGCCTAGGAATCTATACTTTCTAAAGATGGCCTTTTCAAAATAACAGGTAAGGCCCTTTTCCTTTGCAGAAATTATAGGCCCATATCACTACTGAAGTCATTCTTAGCACTAGTACCAAGAAGGCATTTAATAGAATTGACTACCCTTTTAAAAAGAAAAAAAAGAAAAAATTCAGCCTTCCTGATGCGTTTATAGAGGTCGACTTGGTGCATCTGCTTGTGCTTTCAAGCTATTTGGAAGACTTATAGAGTCAAAGTGGATGTTAGGTCTCTTTTACAGTTAATGGCTCCTGGTGGGTTATTTGCATAAAGGTTACGTAAGTTGAGGTAAAATTTCCTGAATTCCTAAATGATCGATTGGATATCATATAACTTTAGATATTTGTATGACTGGATTAAAAGCCTCTGCTTTCCTTTGTTTTACCTGAGCAATCAGAGCTATTCTCTATGGGCATAGTGTTTAAAATTAGTGAAGGTATATTTTAGCAGAGTTCAAACTGAGGATATTATTGACCTCTGATCTAAGATCTAAAAGTTGCTAATTATGTAAATCAGACAGTGATTGCATCCTACAGCTTTCCAGTACTGACATTTTTTACACAATTCTTTTTAGTTTGTTCTCACTTTTTTAACATGGGTTGCAGGGGCGTAACTAGAGAAGCCAGGGCCCCAAAGCAAACTTTTGGATGGGCCCCCCCCGCGCCCACCACCCTGACCCCGACCAGTTACCAGGACCTGCTGTTAGATAATGTAGATAATACAAGGGGCAAATACCTCACCATACATCTCACCATCATACTGCTACCAATCAAATCCCACCATACTAAGACCAGCATTACCAATAACGCTATTACATAAGGACCTGATTATACCACCAGAACACGACCACAAATTACCACCAAATAGTGACTGAATAATACCCTACACTATTACTAATCAGTACACAAAGACCAATACTGTCTAATAATAATAATATATAATAATATAGTGACCATATAGTGGTATATACTAGTGTACACAGGCTCTGCAGACTGTATATAACCACCATTCAGTGACCATATAATGGTAGACACCAGTGTACACAGGCTCTGCAGACTGTATATTACCTCCATACAGTGACCATATAGTGGCAGATAGCAGTGTACACAGGCTCTGCAAACTGTATATAACCACCATACAGTGACCATATAGTGGTATACACCAGTGTACATAGCCTGTGCAGACATATAAGTGATTACAGTGCAGTTACATCTTGTGACTCACAGGTGACGTTTCTCTGACCAGTCGTTGACTTTCTCTTTTGTTCTGCATCCGGTCCAGTCCGCCATCATAACGTCTCCTGACCACTTGTCCCTGCAGATTTAGACACAAATATCTTAGAATCCTGACTTTTCCAGCACTCCCCTGGACTATATGGGGTCCATTTAGGAGGCATGGGTATATAGATAGGTATATATGGGTCCCATGAGGCAAGGTTTAGGTAGCCAATAGAGTTCCCATATAGGCAGGCAGGGTTTAGGTAGCTATAGGGAGCCATACAGGTAGACAGGGGTTAGGTGGGCTATAGGGACCATATAGGTAGAGTTTAGGTAGCTAAAGGGGCCCCATATAAGTAGACAGGCAGGCTTGTGGGGGTATACAGGCAGGCTTGTGGGGGTATACGGCAGGCATATAGGGGTGTACAGGCAGGCATATAGGGGTGTACAGGCAGGCATATGGGGGCTGTATAGGCAGGCATATGGGGGCTGTATAGGCAGGCATATGGGGGCTTTATTGGCAGGCATATAGGGGGCTGTATAGGCAGGCAGGCATATAGGGGGCTGTATAGGCAGGCAGGCATATAGGGGGCTGTATAGGCAGGCAGGCATATGGGGGCTATAGGCAGGCATGCATATAGGGGGCTGTATAGGCAGGCATATAGAGGGCTGTATAGGCAGGCAGGCATATAGGGGGCTGTATAGGCAGGCAGGCATATAGGGGGCTGTATAGGCAGGCATATAGGGGGCCGTATAGGCAGGCAGGCATATAGGGGGGTATAGGCAGGCAGGCATATAGGGGGCTGTATAGGCAGGTAGGCATATGGGGGGTATAGGCAGGCATATGGGGGGTATAGGCAGGCATATGGGGGGGTATAGGCAGGCATATGGGGGGTATAGGCAGGCATATGGGGGTATAGGCAGGCATATGGGGGTATAGGCAGGCATATGGGGGGTATAGGCAGGCATATGGGGGTATAGGCAGGCATATGGGGGGTATAGGCAGGCATATGGGGGTATAGGCAGGCATATGGGGGGTATAGGCAGGCATATGGGGGGTATAGGCAGGCATATGGGGGTATAGGTAGGCATATGGGGGGTATAGGCAGGCATATGGGGGGGTATAGGCAGGCATATGGGGGGGTATAGGCAGGCATATGGGGGGGTATAAGCAGGCATATGGGGGGTATAGGCAGGCATATGGGGGGTATAGGCAGGAATAGGGGGGGTATTGGCAGGCATATGGGGGGTATAGGCAGGCATATGGGGTAGGTAAAATAAGAAATCATTTACTCACCTCGGTCCACGCTCCCCCGATGCGATGTCACCGCGCGCGCCCACGTGACCACAGAGCGCCGGCAGGGGGAAGTAGCAGAGCGGAGCGATCGGCGCTCCGTTCTGCTAGCTCCAGCCAGCACTGCCTCTGAACGCTCGGGCCGGGGGGCCCGGGCGTTCAGAGGGAGTATGCGCCGGGCCCCTCGGCTCCCCGCCCGCCGCAGTGAACTGTTAAGTTCACTGCCGGCGGGCACAGGAGCGGCATTACCGGGGTAGCGGACACGGTAGCAGCTGCCCTGGGGCCCCCCTAAGCGCAGGGGCCCCGTAGCAACTGCTACCCCTGCTACCCTGGTAGTTACGCCCCTGATGGGTTGCCAATAATACACATTCTAAAGAAAGATTTGTAATGTCACAGGTCGCACAGCATACTCGTGTGGTATCTTCCCCTGAACTGGCCGGCATCCTCTGATCTCACCTCTACATCCACCATCTTCTCCCCACCCTCTGTCTTTAGCTTATTATGCGCGTCTTTGCTGCTGCTCCTCTAGGGGGGTGCATGTGCGTTCAGCAATTTAAAAGGCCAGCATGCGCAGTTCACCTTCTCCTGTCAATCTCCTGTCAAGTGTGGTTATTTATTGAAGCCTTACTTCCTTGTCCCTTAATTGTTGGTAGTTCCTAGACCAGTTTTCGTGTATGATTCTTCCGGTTTTGACACTTAGCTACATTTCACCACTATAACTGAACTCTGCCTGTCCTGAACTCCTGCCTGTGACTCCGGCTCTGACTTAACACTGCCTGTCCTTACCTGCTGCACTTACCATTTGGTACCCCGTCCTGCACATCCAGTCGCCATCATGAGCGACCTCATTGAAGGTAGCAACCTTGGAGTACCCTTGCATTAGAGTCCAAGCCCCTGGGCAAAGGTTGAGGGGGAAGATAGAGGGCTCCCCTGCCGTCTTATAGTCCCAAAGGTGACCAATTGCATATTATTCATGTTGGAGAACTCCATTAACTTGTTTGTGAGTTTTGTTCAGGTTCTTAGGAGACTAAAGTAATGATTTGTTCAGTCTGGACCCTAAAGGGAAGACTTGGAACTTTTAATAACATAATAATAGGAAAATGGTCCAAGAAAATTGTGTCAGTACGTAGTTGGCTGCATAATTACAAGTACAGTTAGTAGTATGTTTAATTATGTTGAGAAAAATAACTGATAACGTTTTTGCAAACAAAGTTAAAAAACTTGCGTGTCACGTCAAGGGAGGTGCAGTGGGCCCTGACTGACACCCAGCCCACTGTCCCTATCTACTTGGTGTGCTGCCCTAGGCGGCAGACCCCAACTGGACGACAGCCCCTATGCTGCTAAGTGCAGGGCCGTCAGGGAAAACACAAGGTCGAACAGTCCGGGTCGGTAAACGTACGGGAACGTATATGCCAAAAACGTAAGCCCGAAGAATAGTCAGAAGCAAGCCGGGGTCCAAACACGGTCAGGAGCGCAGTACAAAATCAGAGGCGACAAGTGAGGTCAAGAAACAAGCCGGGGTCAGAAATCCAGGAGAACAAACACAAACAGGAAAGAAAGGGAAAATCAAGGTAACACATAAGTCAGACAAAGACTGGAGGGAATGAGGAGGTTTAAGAGGTCTGCCTGGACACCGCCCACGCAGCTGATTGGTGCGGCGTCCAGGCCCTCCGATTGGTCCTGAGAGCTGTCATTCCTGGCTCAGGAGCAGCAACTCTCCCAGGGTGTGGTCCCAGGCTAGACCTATTAACCCTCGCAGGTCGTTGTGCTAAATAGGTGGAAGACTGCCCAGACGAACGTATCCTGACATTGCATGTACGTTTTTTTTACTATTTTTGGGTCATCCAAGAACCATACTGAGGAGCAGAGTTAAAGAAGTTCACTGGTCTTCAGCATTTAATCCCCAGATCTGGTCTAGGTGGTGTACCTTGGCCCTTTAAATCACCAAGAGCAAAGGGGAAAGCTTGCAGACAGACCCAATCACAGAAATGGGACAGATGCCACACACTGCGGCAGAGGTACACAAATGCACCTGTAGCCAGGGGAACAGGGACAGTGACTAATTTGAATATTATTTATTTGTTAAAAGACAGAACATGCTTCTTTAGAGGCATTGATGCTGTATTAGGCTATGGCTGACTTTGTCAGAATAAGATAAGGTAGCTGTAGGTCTGTTATTATTTTTCTACCTACTTTCAGCTGGATGGATGGGTCATGTTGGGTGGTTATGTTTATGTTAGGGTTCCTTTTACTTATTTAAATGATTTTTTGGCAGCTGTGATAAGGGCAGGCAAAAAAAATAAATTAGCCTGGGGTATTGCCCCTGCATAAGGCCACAATGGCCTCAGTGAATTGCTCTTTACAAAAGCAGTTTACAATCAATTGAATATCCCCTGGAATGGTGCTGTGGGGCTGCCAAAGATGGTCTGACACTTGTAAAATTTCTTTCCAGTGCAGAATGGTGCTAATTGACTGTTCAGAATCAGGAACCTCTTGTCTCCATGTCTGTTCCTTGCAAGGCTTAAGCCAATTTCATTGTTTTTTTTTTACAGTGATGGTCAATGGCAGACATATGCGGATACATTGGCATAAATAGTGATGACATGCAGCTGATCTGTAAAACTAATGGAATTCAGAGTTCCAGCTTAATTTCCAAATTTTACTTTATTATTAAAAATTTTATTATAAAGAAGACAACGTGCATTGTATTTTGCTCTTTGATTTATAATAGTTCAAACATTCATTGTATTGTTTTTTTACATTTATTTTAACTTATACTATCTACATATTGTTTGCTATGTTTTTGTCATTGTATTTAATGACTTTGGGCAATTGCGTTTTCCAAGGTGAATGACAATTTGGAGTTTAAATATATGGCAAAGGAAGAAAGTCTTGAATCTTGGAATTACATGAAGGTACATTTCATGTTACTGTTTGTTGGAGACTGTCATTCTTGCACTTAAAGTGCCAGAAGTTGCAGTGTATTCCATTGTATGATACGCTGCCATTTTTAGTTGTTGAAAGTTTATGGATGGATTTGATTCAAAGATATAGTATATGCCAAGATGCTGTGGCTGGTGGGATGAAAGTGCTTCTCTAGTTTGTGTAACCATTTAATATATCAGTAAATCAAAGTTTTGGATGATTTAATCTTTCGATCATATAAACCACAGTGAGTGCAAGTATTGATTTCATGCTTTATTAGATTTTCTTTTCCATTTTAAAGTATCGAAAAAGGAATTGGAATAGAATTATGTTTGCTGAGTTCACCAGAGATTTTCATTTAGAGAGTTCTTCGAGGCTCAGATAAGGGAAAGTAATAATCACAAATAAAAATGTAATATTTATACAATAAATAACATGAAGCAATTTTGCTATGCAATTCCTAGATAGTATTAATGCCTTTCTACCGGTTTTACTAGGGTATACGCACATAACAAAAGGGGAACACCTTGCTTTGAGACCTGTTAGCCAGAACAGAGAGGTGCGACAAACAGCTATTCAATTAAAATGTATGTCAGTGTATCAAAATGTATGGAATATCAGATATGTTGTAGAATTAAGTCAGATTTGCTACAATTTCTTATTATAACAACTGTAGATAGTAGAATATAATATTTAAAAGTATGGTTTAGGCACTTGTACTCCTTCTATCATACCATATATAAACTCTGACACTTTACTGGGCCATATCTCGTGTAACAGAATAATGGAGGCTTACATACTGAGTCTCAGGCAGGTTAAAAATCAGTTCCCAGTAAGATACAGTTAAACCGCAATGCAATATGGGGGAGGTTCTAATGGTACAAAATACTAATAAGCATACTATACACACTTTTTATTCTTGAGGGGAGTCACTGACTTAATATCATACTTGACATACGTAAAAATGTATACATGGTTTCACTCATACAGTTATGTGTGTTGTACCATGCTGGCATTACAACCTATTGGTGACACCTCTACTATTAAACTGAGTGGGCTGTCCAGCTGTTTGGAATTAGTTTTTAACCTGCCGGAAGATCAATAAGTGCACTATCATTCTTCTGTACCACATTATATGGTGCAGAAAAATGTTAGCTTGTTATATGTTATTTGGTTTGGCAATCAAAACCTTAGATGTAAGGCTTAAACTGTCCATAACCATAAAAATCTTCTGAAAAATTAGGAGATTGTGAAATTCTTTGCAAAAAGTCGCCATCTGTTTATGTCATGATGCAAACATTTACAGAGGCATCACAATTAATAAGAGCAATAAGTAGGATATCTGAATAAAGCAAATAAATTGAAGCCTGGTTTGGCTGCGGGTGCACAGAAAAATGGATATATTGAGGTATGGTAAAACCAAATTACATTACTTATAATATTCCACAGCATATATTCCAAAATGACAGGCATCAGGACTAGGTCAATGTTGGTAGTGGACTGCTCTCTTCCACATCCAGTAGATGTATCTTTAATAATGGCATGTCATAATGATGCTGTGTTTTTTTACTCTATTTTACACACTCACATACACACCACACAACCCACAAATACTAATTAAACACACACTTCACAAACATATAACAACAACACAAAAACACACAAACACTATACACATACCCTGTTTCCCTGAAAATAAGACAGTGTCTTAATTTTTGCTCCCAAAGATACGCTACATCTTATTTTCAGGGGATGTCTTATTTTTTTACAATGAAGAAGAATTCACATTTATTGCTGAACAAAAAAAAAAGAAAATTTATTATATATTGTATATACTATACAAAATATAAAGGGCTGTAAAGTGAAGTACAGTACTTGGCTCACACACACTGCCTGGGGACTGTATTGTACAGCGGCGATCTCCCACAGCAATTCCTGGACCACTTGTATAGCAGGGACGGTATTGCAGCTTCTGGCCACCAGAGGGAGCTCATTACAGCAGAATCGCTGAGCAGGAACAGAGCATACTGTCATGGCTGCTGAGGGGAACATCGGTGACACAGGTGACAGTCTTCATGCAGCTTCCTGCATGCAGCTGCTCTGCAACAGATGGTGAAGGTAGGGGACGACAGCAGTGTTATAAAAAGATTCACAGCCAGGCCCGGACTGGCCATAGGGCTGTAATGAGCTCCCTCTGGGGGCAGCCCTAGCTACCTGGCTAGTTACTGGGGCAGCCCTAGCTACCTGGCTAGTTACTGGGGGCAGCCCTAGCTACCTGGCTAGTTACTGGGGACTAATTACAGTGGTAGGCCCTGTCTACCTACAAAATTAATGGAGGAAGGACCTGTTTACCTACCTAATGGGGTCTACCTATTTACATGCCACTTATCTGACATTTTTTTATTTCTAATTTTTAGGGTCTAACATACGCTGTTTGGGGAATTGATAGGAAAGTGCTGGAAAATAGAGGAGTCTAAGATGTATTTGTGGTAAATTCTACAGAGACGAGTAGTGGCCACTAGAAGACATTGCATGCTGTACCGGACAGAGAAAGAAATGGAAGAGAACAACTCATCAGGGAAGATGTCATGGAGGTTTGGGCCAGAAGGAGAAGAAAAGGAGAAGAGAACCACTCCCATCAGAGATGACGTCTCCTGTGAGTCCCTTCTGTCAGCGGTAAGTTTACTTCTGTGTTGAGTCAGTGCTGTATTCATGTGATGGTGACCTGACTACTGGTGATGTAGGTTTAGGTTATGTTGGGCTTATGTAGTGTCAGTGTGGGCTTGTCCCTGATTGTATAAGTAAGTTGCACCCCTGACTTTGTGATGAGGGGTTTCTCTGCACCACTGTTTCTTTCTTGCTTGTGTGTAGGGAGCTCTCACACGGAGCAGTTTTGGTGCATTTTTTGTGTAGAAATGTACAGCATTAACTGCTCTGCCTTTCTGCACCAAAAAACATAAAAAACGCTGCGTGTGAAAGCAGCTTTATAGTGTAGTTTATTTTAGAAAGCGGCGAGCTGCGAGAACAAGGGGAATTTTTTAAGTGGATATTGTATGTGGGCTGCTGAGGGCTTAGTGCCAGGGCTGATTTTTATTCCGGCCCTGATCACAGCTGCATGTGTGTGTTCTGTTCGGGTTTGCTTTCAAACGAAAACTTTACTATGTCTTACTTTCGAGGAGTTCCTTATTTTAGGGAAATCAACAAAACCTCTGCTATGTCTTACTTTCAGGGGTGTCTTATTTTCAGGGAAATATGGTAATACACAGACACACATAACACAAACACACACTTACATGCATGATTTTATCATACAGTATGGACCCATGACTGTAACGAACACTTTTCCCAACAACCAATTAAAAGACAATCAAATACGTGTGTTTCTGAATGTCAGAGGAAATATAGGAACTCTTAGGGCCACATGTATGAATCCCGCCGGGTCGGGGCGCACCTTTCCGCCAGTCTCCCGGCGGACTCTGCGCCTGATTTATGTCGGGGCCGGGGCGCCCTCATACATATCATGTAAAGTCCGCCGCGCCTCGCCAGTGTTTTAGGCGCAGTGCGGGACTGAGGCGCAGAGCGGGGCTGCGCCTATGATTCGCCGCCGGAGGTAGCGCACTCATACATGCGGGGAAAAGTCCCTGCGCCTCGCCAGTGTGTGGGGCACAGTGCGGGGACATGGGGGCAGTGCGGGACTTAGGCACCGTGCGGGACTGCGTTGAAAAACAGTTCCAATGCGAGACAGGCTGGAACAGCGAGAAATCATTCCACATGTCGGTGCGGAGTATGAATCAAAAATCGCCTTTATAAAGGCGTTAAACATTCTCAGAAAAGAGCTGAAACCTAAAAAATAAAAATAAAAAAAAAATCACTTTCCCAAAATCCTAATTCAAGAATTAGGATATTGGAAATGGCCGGTAAATACAGTAATTCAAATTCTGAAACCTATTCTGATTGGTCGGCATAAACCGGCCAATCAGAATAGGAGCGACAGTGAACCATTAAAACCTATGGGGAAGTTTAGACCAATCAGAATCCACGGCGGGACAGTTTTAAAATACTGTAAAAATGCTGAAAAGAGGGGGATTGGCTGAGCTAGCGGGGGCTTGGCTAGCTCAGCCAATCAGAAAGGAGCGACAAGACCATTCTAGTCTATGGGATGTTGGACCAATCAGAATCCACGGCGGGATAATTCAAATAAGTAAAAAGACAGAAAAGAGCTGATTGGCGAGCTAGCGGAGGGCTTTGGCCAAACCAGCCAATCAGAGCGCGAGCTACTTCTCCATTATAGTCTCTGGAGAGATGGGCGCTCTGAAATCTCGGCGCTCATCCGATTCCGGAAAAAACAGTGATTCAAATTGTTTAAGCTATTCTCATTGGTCGGCAGAAGCCCGCCAATCGAAAGGAGCGACAAAGACCCATTCTACCTATGGAGAATTTGGACCCAAACAGAAAGGGGCGAAGTGGGCCCTTTTTTTAAACCC
>JAODAL010080584.1:0-12193 GCA_025379985.1 Phyllomedusa bahiana | reverse complement strand
ATGTCCCAAAGTATGTTTTTTTTTTTTTTTTAAATAAAAAAGGGGGAAAAAAAAAAGTTTATTTAATTTAAAAAAAAAATTACATGATTTTTAGTCCCTTTAGGGGATTTTGATTCTCATTTGTTTGTATTATTTTACTACATTAATGATGTAAATACAGTATATAATAATTTCACTGACCTCTTATTACAGGGTGTTATAGGAGTACAAACATGGCAGCCATGGTAAATGAATGGTACCCCACAATCATGTTGCAGCAAGGGGAGGGAAGGAGGTTGAATGGCATTTGGAGGCCGCAGTGGACAGCGGCCCGTAATTTTCTAATCATTTAGATGCAAGCGATCGGTTTACTGTGGCATCTAAAGGGTTAAATACAAGAATGCTCCATAAAGGGAAAAAATTCAATTGTTTGTGTGAAAAAATGACTTTTCGGTCAATACGACCTTATTTCATAACCAACACATTATGGATAGCGTGACATGAGTAGGGCCACATGTTTTGAAAACAGTTTAGGTTACTATGGGCAAAAAAGTGAGTTTTTAAAACAAAAACCGGTTTCATACATGTGGCCCATTGAGTGCTGTTGAATTTACTACTTCTAAATATTTATAGGACTGCTTAAACCCATAAAATTTGCACCATCCCTCAGTCACTTTCCAGTGCGTGCCGCGCAAATCCCGTACTTTGCTATGGGGTTTAAAATACCCAGGCTCAGAGTCCTCTCCAAATTTGTCCAAATTAACAGCTGGCCCCCACAGCAGATGTACCAGGCTCAGTGAGTGAGCCCACTCCATCCTCCCTTACTGGTGCCAAGACGTACCAATAAGTCCTGGTGTGCTCAGAGGATAATTTTAGGGTTTGGCTAGTTCTAGAAAAGGGTTTATCTATATGCAAGTAGGATTTATTCAACTTTTGTTCTATTTTTCCAGTGATGTTACAGTTCTACAGCACTTACTAACATTTCAGCTTGCTAGCTCCTATTCCTAGCTGTGCCTGTTGGGCCCACAGTTCACATGGCCTTATTGCCGACGTAATTGCGGGGACGGATTTCGCCCCGCAATTACGCCGGCAGGCCGAGGGGGAGGGGCCGGCAGCTCGCCGGCCCATAGGACAGTCATTATTCACGGTGCGTACACGCCGTAAAATAATGTGCATGTCACTTTCTCCCCCCCGGCGGATTCCCGAGCTTGGAAGCGGAATCCATAGTTCTCTTAAATGTGGATTACCTAATGAAGGACGCATTTTCAGCCACTGCAGAAATACGGCGCGCATTACGGCTGAAATCAGTGCCCAAAATCAGCCGTGTGAACGAGCCCTTAGAGTGACATTGGTGATGGAAGAATTTTGATCAGGAAATAACACTGTCCAAGCAGGAAGGCCTGGCTATAAAAAGTGAGCTGGCAGAGCTGTATTTGTCAAGGAGAGGAAGCTCCTAGTAAGAGAGAAAATGATTCTGTTTGCCAAGAACAACTTATCCGTGTATTTACATACAAAGAAAAACAGTGTCACTGCTGATGTGACAGTGGGGCAAAAAGATTGAGCTTTTTTCTGTATCTAACTCTCAGTGAACTATTGTCCTTTCTGATAAGAACACAGCAAGCAGTGAGGTCAGCCATACTAGAGTAGAGAAAAGGTGAGAGAGAAAAAGTGCTTGATCTTTGAAATGTTTTAGGGTACTCCTTCAAGAGCTTTTTTGTTTTTTTTTTTAAGTTTTTCCAATGCCGCCTTCCCTTCAAGAATCATATTGTTTTTACTTTTATGTTGATGTAGCTTTATTGAGGGCAATATTTTTTTGAAGTTATGCAACAAGACATAGTTTTCATTGGTACCATTTCTGGGGTACATGGGACTGATGGGAAGGGAAAGCAATACCATCATTTATTTTCAGACTTTATTTAAGGCATTTGCCATAATATTTCGATAGCAGGTTCTCTTACAATTGTGGCAATGCCATATGAGGTTTTTTTTTAAATAAAAGCAATTTTAAAACAAAAATAGCTTTTTTTTTTTTCAAATAAAATTTGTTTAGTTAATTCTTCAGACCTACTAGGGGACTTCACACTGTAATACTTTGATCACCCCAATAAAGCTTTGGTATATGGACAAGCATCCCATTAGGCCGCACCTCTTGTATGGTCCGATTGGGATACAGGCGTGCATTTTTCAGACCCCCCCCCCCACCCCCTGGCAACCCGGGATTGCAGGTGCATGGGCTGCCCCTCTTCCCTCTGTTAAACCACTTAGATGCTACTGGCTGGGGCACCTAAGAAGTTAAAAGGCCAGCATCATACTTGTCTCTGATTCCAGACATTACAGCAGAAGTTTGGATGTCAGTCACAGCCAGGTTTGATGTGAATGTGCAGGCACAGCAGCGGCACAGAGTGGCTTCTAGAACCTTAGAAAGTCTGTTAATATCCTAAATGCGTATTTGATTATGTGGCTATATAATATGTGTGTACATATCGAGTATGAACCATAGATTTGTCTGTGTAAGTAGGAAATGTGATTGTATTTCCTAGGTGTATGTACTTACTGAATTCAGGGGCGAGTTGCTGCTATCTATCAGGTTGGCCTGGTTTTTATTCCCAGTCTGCCCCAAAGCAGGATATACTGTAAGTGCTGGAGACATAATGTAAAAATACACCAGCAAATACATACTTGCTGTTATTGCTATAAGATTACTTTTTTCCTGAATTAAAAAAAATTATCTAGAGAGTATATAATACTTACATCATCACATGACATATTGTATTCTGCTAGCACAGTTCGACATCTTGCTGCTATTCTGAAGATCTAGTTAAGAAAAATAGCAAGTGATAAGCAAAATGAAATGATAAAACAATGTGTATGCAATAACAACATACACGTACTTCTGTGAAACTGCTATAGAAAAAGTCTGTTTTAATCAGAGCAAAGTGTAGTTGGGATCTTCTCTCTCAAAAAAATTGAGTTGTTTTTTTTTTTATAGCAATGGGCAGCAGTACCCCAACATTTTATTTTGATATAAAGTGGACAACCCCTTTAAGTTCTATATATTTCTAACCAAAACAGAACTGGATTCCAGTTCTGACAATTCAGACTTTAAAGGGGTTGTCTCACTACATTGATTCGTCCTGTTTTCTTGGTTTCATTTGGAATTCAGGGGCATGTTTACTGGCTGCCATTAGGCTGCCAGGACTGTAGCTATAACAACCAGTGATGACAGCCTATCATGAGAGATTTAACAGGTGTGTAGCTATAGCAACCCGGAGAGCTGATGCAGCCCATACAAGAGGGGATATCTCAGAATAGGTAGGACACTGTTAATGGACATATATTGTAAAGTGACTTGTTTTTGCAAGATCTTTAACATGAAAAGCAATCCTTGTAGCGAGACAAACCCTTTAAGTTTTTAAAGGTCATAAATACTTTGCCATGGAGACCTTGCATGGATTCAAATATCTATTCTCATCCTAGTTGTTATGAATAGTGACAAAAGTTATGTGTAAACACTGGATTAGATGATTTCTTTACTCTCATAAAAACTACCAGGAAAGTTTGTCAGAATCTTTCATCATACAACCTGTTCCCGTAATGATGAGCAATTATAACTCAGCATAGAAGATATTAACCCCTTCCTGTTGCAGGGATTTTTCCCTCCCTGCTTTCCAAGAGCCATAAATTATTTTTATCTCTACATCTACATAGTCATGCCTTTTTTTTGGTGGTGGGGGGGGTTCTTTTTTTTTGTCACTCAAATGTGAGTATAAATTACATTATCTTTATTATGTAGGTTGGGGCAATTCAGGCGATACCAGATTTTTAAGGTTTTAACAATTTTATTTTTTAGAATCAGTAAAACTTTTTTTTTTCTTTTTTAAATCTGCTTTGCAGTACCAGTTTTCTGAGACCACAATAATTCTTATTTGTTCCATCTACACGCCTGAGCAATGCTCGTTTTTTGCAGGATAAAGTGTAGTTTTTATTGATACTATTGTGGGATACATACATAAGACATAGAGTTCTTCAAATCAAATAACCCTAAAAAATGCACCAATACAATAAACCCAAAAATAAAACGCATAGTGTAAAAGGGAAGTGTACATGGATAAAAGAAATACATCTTTATTCATGTAACAATACAAATATAAACAATATAAGTAACAGACAGCATCAGACAAACAGAAAAAACTACAAATAACATGAGAGATAAAAAACATGTATGACAAAGAAAGAAAGTGCTTTGTTTCATGTGTTATTTGTAGTTTTTATTCTATTTGTCTGACGCTGTCTGTTAGGGCTTGTTCACACGGAGTATACACTCCGTGTTACAAGCGCTTTAGGGACCCGTCTTTGGGTCCGCACTGTCGGTCCCCAAGACGGATCTAAACAATTAGCAGTGACTTTATCACTGCTGTCTATGACAAACACGCAGCGGCGTTCACATGAGAGAATGCAGCTGCGTGTTTCAATATCAGAGCTGCGCTTTTGAAACGTGCAGCGGCGATCTGTCATCTGAACGCCGCTGCGTGTTTGTCATAGACAGCAGTGATAAAGTCACTGCTAATTGTTTAGATCCGTCTTGGGGACCGACAGAGCGGACCCCAAGACGGATCCCTAAAGTGCTTGTAAGTGTAAATTCCGTGTGAACAAGCCCTTACTTACATTGTTTATATTTGTATTGTTATGTTAATAAACATGTATTTCTTTTATTTATCCGTATACCATTCCCTTTTGCACTATGCCATTTTTTTTTTTTGGGTGATTGTGGAATACATGCAACATTTTTATAACTTTTTATTCCAATTTTTGGGGAAGTGAAGCGAAATAATTTGGGAGTTTGGGTATTTGTTTGTTGCCTCAATTCAGCAGCAAAGGCATGGAAACAAACAAACAGTGTGCAAGGGGCATACAGTACAGACACTGGTACAAACTCCATTTGTACAAGATAATGTTATGTACAGGTTTATTATGGTCTGGTAAATAGGTTTCCATACTTTTTTAGGTGTTTTTTTTTTTTTATGAAAAAAACCCTTTAAACGTCCTCAAACGTGGAGCCCCCAAGCTGGAGTATGCAGCCGCATCCACAGCACTTTAATGTATAAGGTAATAGATCTGCAGCCATATACTCCTGACACTCAATTTACTTGGAAAGTTTGCTGTCATGTCTTCACACTCAATCAGCCAAATAAAGGAGTTTATCATGGGGCTAAATTCCTTTTAGTAAAGCTTCCTGCTTTGCTGTCTTTTTAACCCATTTATATAGCGGTTCAATCAGCAGATAACCTGCTGTTTCCTTTCCAATAGTTTAAGCTCAGACTGAAATGCAGACATTAGTGAAGACCATGAAAAGGATACATTGACGGAGCCACGACCCTCTTGTGGATACCAGCAAAAAATAGTCCTATTAATGTTATGCAGCTTATCGTAAAGAAAGGATGATTCCATAACGATGTAAAGAATGAGACCTGGAGACAAGAATGAGAAAATGTGTAAGTCAAGAAGGAAGAGTCTTCATTTGATTTCTCTACTTAAACAGGTTTTCCTCATTGAGGACATATATCCAATATCCACAGCTATGTGCGGAGGTCCCGATGATGCAGTGATAAATGTCCTAAGTGGGAGACCTCATTAAGAAAGGAAAATACCTTTTGTGTTTCGGGGTCTATCAGCCAGTTCCAGGCACCAGTTGCAGTACAAACAGACACTACAATCAGGATCACTATTAGAAGAAAAGAGAAGATGCACATTATAAAATTTATATTATACATCATTTATACAGTACAATTATACATATGAAAAAATACACATAACAATAGAAAAAAAACCCATTGTTAATGAGGATCACTATGGCATTCAGGAAGGTAGATAAGGGGCTGTCATGTGCATGAATAACCCCCTAAGGACTAAGTGATTTTTTTGCATTTTGTTCATCGTTACTTTCCTAGAGCTGTAACTTGTTCGTTTTTCTACATAACCATATGAGAGCTTGTTTTTTTTCCCCGAGATAAGTTTTATTTTTTAATGCCACCATCTTGGGGTACACATAACTTATTGATTACCTTATACTAACTCTTTCAGGGAGCAGTAATTCCACCACTATTTTTTTGCACTTTAAATTTACACCATTCACCATATGGTAAACACACAGTGAGAACTTTACTCTATGGGTCAGTATGATTATGGTGATATCATAATCCTGTCCATTATTTTTAATTTTTTTTTTACATTTTTGCACAACAAAAATTAAAAATTAAGTACGCATGTCTGTATTTCAAGACCTATAACATTTTTATTTTCTGTTGACAGATGTGTATTTTGCAGGATGACTTAATTCTTATTGGTATCATTTTTAGTGACATGAGGCTTTTTGATCACTTTATGTATATGTTGATCACCATTATGGGTTTTTTTGTCTAGTTTTTTTTTTATGTCGAGATAAATAATGTGATAACCTTATGTTCACAGGATGTATTGCGGTGCGTACAGTACGAGCCGCAGTACATTCTGTGTTTCGGGAGCTCGCGCTAATAGGCTGGTACGCATGCGCCACAGGGGGCGGCAGCCCACCGACCCCATTGACATTCATTACTCGCGGTGCGTATTCGCCGCAAGTAGTTGACATGTCGCTTATCTCCCCGCTCGTACAATATGATCGTATTGTACGTGCGGGGAGAGGAGGCGTAATCCATAGATCTCTAAGAGAACTATAAATGACCGTAACTTCGGTGCGCATCTCACTTATATTACAGCACAAATATACGGCGAAATTACCCCGCGTGAACATACCCTTATAGTTTGGGGTATTACGGCGGGAGAAATAGCAATTATGTATAGGTTTTATTTATTTTTTTAAATAGAGATTTTGTTGTGGAAACATGGGAATTTCTATTTTGTTTATCTTACTTGGAATTTTTTATTTATGTCCTTCTTAAACTTTTATCACTATTATTTTAATCCCACAAGGGAACTTAAACATGTAATCGTTTGATTGCTCATACAATACACTGCATTAAGTACGTAGTGAATTATATTACAACTGTCGGTGTAACAATGCCAGGCATCCTATTGAGCCCTACCTCTGATAGGATCTAGAAAGCATACACAGAAGGCAGCCTGGGTTCATCAATAGGTCCCCAGCTACCACGTAAACCCATCAGCTCCCTAGGAAAACCTGGCAGGGGGTGCTAATGGAGTGAGAAAGGAAATCCCCTCTCTAGAAAACCACTTAGATGCAAAGGTCAATATTCGCTGCGGCATCTACGGGTTTAAACAGCTCGGATCTGAGGTCTGCTCTCAGATCCGAGCACAAGACACAGATGCCAGCTCATTTCTACCCTGCTGACAAAAGACGTATTGTGGTCCATAAAGGGTTAACTTTAGATCTAATGTAACCAATTCCTGACTGGGTCATTTACCCGCCTTCCTTATCAGGCACATTTTCCTTAGTACATTTTGATTTGAACGCTTTAATGCTTTCTTTCAAGGGTTAGTCTACTAACATTTTCAACTTTTTTCTGTGGTACATTAAACTTTACTTTTATTTAAAGGGATTTTGCCAGGACTGAGTTACTTACCTCCTTATCAGCACGGGAGTAGAATATAAACAAATCATGCTGAGTCATGAACGCTACAGGGCTGAGAGGGAGGTGGTGAGCAGAGAGTGAGGAAGAAGGGAGCGTCTCAAAACTTAACTCAAATAATAACTTTACAACAGTTGATTCTCTATACAGCAAGACACAGGCTCATACACTGCTCTTTCTACCCACCCCCTTGAAAGCTCATTCATTTTCCCTGTCATCAGATAAGAAGTGTTTCACGCAAGTCAGGTCCTCTGGTCGTGTCTAATGCAAGCTTTCAGGTAACTAAGGGGGACTGAGAAATGCTGTAGCTCTCAGAGGCTTCACTTTTTGTAATCACATATATTTAGAAAAGTCATTAAATACCCATTTTGGAGGATCCTACGTCAAAATTACATCATGGCAAAACCCCTTTAATTTTTACTTTTTTTTTTTAATAACATGAGAAAAAAATTGAAAAAGTCTGTTTTTCACATTTTAAATTTTTTTTTTTTTTTTAACAGCTAAAGTGGTGCTCAAATAAGTTTTGAAATGGTGTCACTTTTCCATCATGGATGTTTATATAGATGATAGAAAGTTTTAGAGTCTTCATGGGCGAAGCTGTTATTTTTATTTTTTTTTACTATTTTACATAAGGTCAGAAATAGACCATTTCTACATTAGTTTTTTTTTTATTCTCGATTTCCCCTGTAACTTGGGCTGATATATTAGCCCTGGTGACTGGGGAAATCCAGTCCCCTGTACTAACTGTAGAGCTAATCTGGGTCTTTTAAGACCCAGCATCATCTGCAGCTTCCAAGCCTCTGGCGGTCACATGAGATTATATATACTGCAATCTGGAGGACGGGAATGGTAGTAAATCTTCCCTGCCTTCTAAGTAGATAGCTGGCTAATGCTGACAGCCAGCTCTCCATTCCCGCAGCTGCACCATTATTATACAGCTGTGAACTCTCCAAGTAAGTTTAATGTCTATGGGTGGTCGGCAAGCAGTTAAAGAGAATTTTTGGCTCAACTGACATTAGTTTTAGTAAACACATGTATTCCCCAGGAAGTAACAATTCTGGAGAATCTTTTTGTAAAACCTTGTATTGTGCTGTAACTGTGTTATTCCTTTTGGAAATTGACAAAAATTGACAACTGGGCATTGCCATTATAAATGGGGTGCGCCCATACAAACTGACATTGCCAACAGTTATTACACTGTATAAGGACACAACCCATTCATAAGGAGAATGCAAAGACCCAGGTATTAACATACTGACCAAAAATAAAGGGAACACTTAAACAGAACAATGTAACTCCAAGTCAATCACACTTCTGTGAAATCAACATTCATTGTGAATCAATTTCTCCTGCTGTTGTGCAAATGGAACAGACAACCGGAAGAAATGATAGGCAATTAGCAAGACAACCCCTATAAAGGAGTGGTTCTCCAGGTGATGACCACAGACCATTTCTCTGTTCTCCTCCTTTTTGGCTGTGGTTTTGGTCACTTTTGCATTTTGACATTGCTTTCACCTGTAGAGATAGCATGAGGCGGTGTCTATAACCCAAAGAAGTTGCTCAGGTAGTGCAGCTCATCCAGGATGACACATCAATGGGAGCTGTGGCAGGAAGGTTAGCTGTGTCTGTCAGCACAGTGTCCAGAGCATGGAGCAGATACCAGGAGACATTGAGGAGGGTGTAGGAGGGCAACAACCCAGCAGCAGGACCGCTATCTCTTCCTTTATGCAAGGAGGAACAGGAGGAGAGGTGCCAGAGCCTTGCAAAATGAACTTCACAAGCCACTAATATTCATGTGACTGCTCAATCTGTAAGAAACAGACATCATGAGGGTGGTATGGGGGCCCGATGTCCAGGAAGTCAGTGTTGTACTTACAGCCAAACACCATGCAGGGCAATTGGCATTTGCGAAGATTGGTAGATGCGACACTGGCGCCCTGTGCGCTTCACGGATGAAAGAAGGTTCACACTGAGCACATGTGACAGAGTCTGGAGAACATCTTCCAGCATGACCAGTGGGTCAGTAATGGTGCTGGGAGGCATTTCTTTGAGGGCCACACAGCCATCCATTTGCTAGCCAGAGGTACCCAGACTGCCATTAGGTACCGGAATGAGATCCTCAGACCTGCTGGGAGACCATATGAGGTTGCTGTGGGCCCTGGGTTCTCGTGTTGAGTTTGAAGTGTGTTAGGAGTTACTGCTTGATGATTGCTTTGTTACTATGGTGTGGCCTGCCCGTTCACCCAGACCTAAATCCAACAAGCACATCTGGGCCATCATGTCTCATTCCATCCACCAACGCCACATTGCACCACAGACTGTCCAGTTGTTGACTGATGCATTAATTCAGGTCTGAGAGGAGATTCCTCAGGAGATCATCCACCGCCGTATCGGGAGCATGCCCAGGAGTTGTAGGGAGGTCATACAAGCACGTGGAGGCCACACACACTACTGAGCTTCATTTCCTTGTCTTGAGGCATTTCCACTGAAGTTGGATCACCCTGAAATTTTATTTTCCACTTAGATTTTGAGTATCATTCCAAATCCAGACCAACAGGAATATTTCATTCATTGAGGATGTGATATTTTAGGGTCACAGATATGAAAACTGACTAGGAATAAGACTGTCTTGGTTGCCCATAGCAACCAATCAGAGCTCCCCTTTCATTTCATATAGTGCCCTGAAAAAATGAAAGGGGAGCTCTGATTGGTTGCTATTGGCTTACAATGAACGTTTTCATACATGTCCCCCTTAATGTTCCCTTTATTTTTTGAGCAGTCTTCATTACCAGGGGAATAGCAAAGTACAGGCCAACCCAATTTTATGGGAGTGCATGTATTTACTAATACAGACATGTGAGAGAGATGGATCCTCATAGACAGGATACATTGTATTGTGCCATATATGTTCTGGAAAACCAGCATCAGAACTTTCTGTAATGCTGCCTGATTAATAGATTGCCAATGATTCTTGTACACCCAGTCATCCATAGATACATCCAGATAAAAATGAAGGCAACATCACAAACTTTAAGAGGATGTACTGAGGTTCCTGTGAACCACGCCTTGCTTACAGCTTGCTCTGTCCACATTCATACAGCATCAGTGTCCTTTAATATACATCCGTTATAAAGTAAGAAAACATAACACGTGGAACTTACTTCTCCAGCGTCCAGTCGCAGGTTGTAAACATGAAACATATTCTGTAAGCCTTCGCTCAAAGGCCTTTAGATCTAGACAGAGAAGAGGTACATCATTTCACAAAAAGATCATCTTAAAGTGGTTTTGCCACGATGTAATGTTGACGTGGGATCCTCCAAAATGGATATTTAATCACTTTTCTAAATATATGCGATTACAAAAATTGCAGCCTGAGAGAGCTACAGGCTGCCTTACCTGCCCTTAGTTACTTAAAAGCTTCTATTAGATACGACCTGACAAGAGCTGCTGGCCGGGCTTAGCAGAGAACACTTCTTAGCTGATGAGAGGGAGCTGAAGAAGCTTTCAAGGCACTGGGTAGAAATATGTTGACTTTTGTATACAGAATCCATAGTTGTAGTGGATTCTGAGTAGATCCCGCTTTATCGAAACCGGGAACATGAAGGATTTTTCAAGAGGTGTGGGAAAAAGTTTTTTGTTTTTTGTATACAAAATCCCTTTGTAGTTGATTATTTGATGTGAACAGTGCACACGATCCCTTATGCAGGCTCTGTGCTCTGGCTGTGTTCTCTCTCTCTCTCAGCTCAGCCTGGCTTTGTTTACATTTGCTTCTTAGCAGATAAGGCACGTCCTGGCAAAACCCCTTTAAATATCACGATCTTTAGGGCTTTAACTGCAAGGCAAGTACCTGGTGACATAGGAACCATTTCTGAATCACAGTAAGGTTTCCTAACCTATCAAAAGATGGTGAGGGTGCTTGTAGGCATATACATAGTGGGCCTCATGTGTGAGAACTGTCCAGCAGCAAGACTATCTCTAGTGCCTACAGCACCCAGAGGGCAGCTGTCATTTTCCCAAACAAGCATAAGAAATTAAAGCTGAGCTCTGGTTGGTTGCTTTGGGCAACAAAGTCTTACTGCTAGACACTTTTTATACATAAGCCCACTGTGTGGTCATATACACACACATACCCCTAAATTATATACACACTACTCACAAAAAAGTTTGGAATATTTGACTTTTGGTTGAAATTTGAACATAAAACATTATTTTAAATGAAAAAATGAGACCATCTCTTAAAGGAGGTTTCTCACTATGAAGATTAGTTTTCAACATGAGGGAACTGTTAAATAAAGACATCTTCTAAATACATAGGTCAGTAGATTTTACTTTAGCAGGTGTCTTACTGCACAGAGGTATCTATGGTAACCTGCATACCTGTTATCCGATTAGCTGAGGGCAAGAGTGACAGGTACTGAGCTGTGAGTGAACTAACTAGATTAAACAAGATTAGCTGCAGGAAACAACAGGTACAAGTGCTGTGAGGACCGAACATGGAGTTATCTGTATTTGTGTTAAAGATAATCTCCTGCTCTGCCAGGTTAATGGCCTGAGGAGACAGTGCAGAAGCAAAACTGTGCGCCCGTGATTTAGCTGCCCAAAAAAACCTTTAAAAGGGGAACCCGTCACAT
>JAODAL010080583.1:0-12194 GCA_025379985.1 Phyllomedusa bahiana | reverse complement strand
ACCATCGGGCAGCCTAAGGAGGATTGAACAGGTCTGTAGCTATAGCAATCATGTGGCAGCCTATCGGAAGATCGAAAGGTCGTAGCTATAGCAACCATGCGGCAGCCTATCAGGAGAGAGGAAACAGGTCTGTAGCTATAGCAACCAGTGCTGGCAGCATCAGGAGAGAAGAACAGGTCTGTACTATAGAAACCTGAGGACTGATGCAGCCCTACAAAGGGGGATATTAGGAATAAGGATTTGCTAATGGAACATATTGAAATGGTAAAAGGGTGGGGGCCTAGGGTCGGAAATTACTTTGTGTTCTTGAGATTGTTTTTCCTTTGTTTTTACTATAAAGTCCGCTATTTTTGTTTGCCCTGATCGGCCATGCTTGGATCCTTTGGGGGGTTTCCTCCATGGAAAATTTGGGTTGTGTAAAAATGTAGAAGTATGAGTACGTGTGTTAAGTTAATTTTGTTGCGTTTTGTTCCAGTGCCCGGTTTTAAAATTTTCAGTGGGTTTTGAGTTACGTTTTGGGGGGGAGAAAACCCATAAAAAAGGTGTAAAAAGACTGTACAGTCCTGCCCAAAAATTTGTTGGTCAAGTTCGGGATCTGTAAGTTTCGGATCCCCACCACCCAAATTCCAATCACTCGAAGTTGTGATGCGGGTTTATTTTGTATTTGTGGGGAATTTTTTTCCCCCATTCGTTTGGTGTTGGGGTTTGCACCATCAGGTCACTTTGGTCCCCCGTTTGCTCCATATAAAAGGGGGTAAATAGCTTGTTGATTGACTTTTTCTTTAGGTTGGGTTTTTTAGGTGGGACTGTATGGCTAAGGGTTTACCAGCTTAACTGCGGGACGTAAAATTCCCCCCGCAATTTTCGCCTGTGGCCGGGGGGGGGGCGGGGGGCGGCACTTGTCGGCCCATAGACAACATTTCTAGGGGCGTATACGCCGCTAGAAAGTGACATGTCAAATTAATTTCCCGCCCGGCGGATTCGCCGAGCAGGGAGAGGGAGGAATTCCATAGTTCTCTATGAGAACTGTGGATTACCGTAATGAATGGGCCATTTTCAGCCCGTAATAGGCGCACTCCGGCACGTAATTACGGACCGAAATACGGCCCATTTTAAGCCGTGTGAACATGGCCTATGAGGTAAAGAAATTTAGGGAATATGATCATTTTTAGCAAGTTCGCCCTGCCCAGTGGGAAGAGAGTTAATTTTCTCCATGTTGATAGTGTTTGATCTGTTTCCGCCAGCAGTGGAAGAAAGTTATATTTGTATAACATGTTGTGTTTTCTGGGGATTTGTGCCCCTAGGTTAGAAATGGTTTCAGTTCGCCAGGTAAATGGGTAGTGCGCGGACCAATTGGGATTAGCGGGGCCTCTTAGAAGTAATGCTTCCGAGTTTTCTTCATTGATTTTAAAGCCAGACAAGGATCCAAGAGTCCTCAAATCCTCCATAATTTTTGGTAGTGTCTGTTCCGGATTTGATATATATAATAAGATGTCGTCAGCAAATGCCGATACTTTGATTTGTTTCGTGCACGATTACTGACTTGACTACACAGGTCCGAATTCTAATACGTAGTAAACACTGCCACGCGGAGACTTAAAATAATTCTCTGCATAAAAACCATAAAGGAGATAAACCCGGAGGCTACATCAGACTAAATGACTCCTGCTTCTGGGGAAACACGTAGATTTCTCAGACGAAAAGTTTGATCAAAATCTATGTACTAATTTTCTACTCAAACGTGGTTATTCATCATGGCTTGCATGCCATAAATGTGGTTGTATGTTATTGTTAAAATATTGAATAAAAACACAATTTAGAAAACATATTGCAAAGTGACTTGTTTTTTTCAAGATCTTTAACATAAAAAGCAGCAATCCCTGTAGTGAGACAATCCCTCTAAGAAGACTGGGTGGAGGCCATTTGCTGGAAGCCAAGGTGTCTAGATACCTGCTGATAATAGCCCAAGTTTTGGGTCTTTCCTTATATTCAGGGACGTAGCTATAGGGGGTGCAGCAGTAACAGTCGCTACTGGGCCCAGCAGCCTAAGGGGGCCCAAAAGCCCTTCTACCACATATGAAGACACCAGTATTGTAAAGACGCATGGTAACTGAGGCGCCCTAATTCATTCTTTGCATCAGGTCCAGGAGCCTTAAAGGAGTTGTCTCACTACAAAGATTAGCTTTCAACATGTAGGGAGCAATAAATGAAGACGTTTTCCAAATATATTGTTGTTCTTTTTTTTTTTGTTGAGGAGCTACAAGTGATTTTATCACCCTCTGAGGGCTTTCTGGTTTCTCTAGTGACCGACCTGTTTGCTTCTTCTCCCTCTGCTGTTTGTCTTATAGCGGGGAGTGACATCATCACACAGGTCACAGCACAGAACTGCTGGCAGCCTGAGAGCTTGTGTGTTATCTGATGTTTCAGACAAAAAACACTAATAATTACTGTTTTCTTTAGCTCTCAAGATTCTCTGGACCTGAATTGTTTATCTAAGCCAGACTAATTAGCAGAAGTCTGAATACACAGAACTCTTAGGTCCTGTTCACACGGTGGATTTGGGCGCGGGTTTCAGCGGGCAAAACCTCGTCCAAATCGCGCCCCAGTTCATAACATGGTTTCCTATGCGAAACCGTGTTACTATTCACGCGGCGCGGGTGTGGCCGGGGCTTTGGTGCCGTGGCCTTGCCACGCGTGTGTGCGAAGTCTCCTGTCAATTCTTGACAGCGAATCTTCGGCGCGGGGTTCGCCGTGCTTTTCGACGCAGGTGGGGCGCGGGTTTGGGTCCTGTATGGGCGAAAACCGCGCCCCAAACCATGCCCCAATCACGCCCGCGACGATAACCCGTGGCGGGAGATGCGAGGTTGGGGCGCGATTTGGACGAGGTTTTGGCCGCGGCAACCGCGCTGAAACCCTGCCCAAAACCGCCGTGTGAACAGGGCCTTATGCTAAGTACAGAGAGCTTGACCAGGAAGTGACAGGAGGCATGAATGAAAGAATGCTCCTGGGTCTATGAAACAGTAAGATGAGACAACCCCTTTAGGTTACATCTCCGTTTATGTTTGTAGAGGTTTTTACTGCTCATAGTCAGATCAGCTGCTGTAAGTGGCTCTTTATATCCACAGGACATTGTAGCCCTGGATCTACATTTTCCGACCTACCCGATCTGCTCGTTTTTCCTCCACTTCCAGCATCGTCTTCTCGGTCCCTCTTATGTTCTCTCTCCTGTGACTGGATTCCTTCACCACCTGATCCCAGAGTTCATTGAGAGCCTAGAAGAAGGGTACGAATTATTGTCTATGTCAGGGTATGTTCACACGACGTTTTTGATCCATTTTTGGATCCGTTTTTTACCTGAAGAGAAACTGCATCCAAAAAACTGATGCTTTTTTGGATGCTTTTTGCATGCGTGTTTGGATGCGCTTTTCGGATCCGTTTTTCAATATATATACACAGTATATACTAGATAAAATGGAGGCAAAGAACTTGAGACTATTCACAAATGATAACATCCACAGCGGTTGTAGTTTAAAAAGGTAGAATCTTTAATGTAATACACTTAATCGGTCTCATTTGATGTAGAAAAAACTGTTTGAACTTTAGTAACCTAGAGTGGAAAGTGGTTTAGGTGTAATGTAACAGGAAATCCAATAGATGACGCTTCCATTATTTTACATGTGTTTAATCTTATAAATCACTTTTTTTTTTTTTTGCCAACTTGTCTTTTTTATTGCAAACACGTTTAACACAGGTCAAAACTTGTGGCAGCTTTGGCCAAAAATAAATAAATCACTTTTTAATATGTTCTGAATTAAACAAAAGCAGGGGTTTTTTTTGTATAGAATGGGTGTTTATAGAAATTATAGAAGTTTTTAATAATTAATTTATAAATGTTTTAGATAAATAGCTTATTATAGAATGTTGAGTGGTTTCAGTATAATACATTTATAAGTTAATTATTAAAAACTTCTATAATTTCTATAAACACCCATTCTATACTAAAAAACTGCTTTTGTTTAATTCAAAACATATTAGAAAGTGATTTATAAGATTAAACACATGTAAAATAATGGAAGCGCCCTCTATTGGATTTCTTCTTACATTACACCTAAACACATTTCCACTCTAGGTTACTAAAGTTCAAACAGTTCTTCTACATCAAATGAGACCTCTAGAGGCCAATTTAGTGTATCACACTTCAAATTTAAAGCCAATCCTTTTTTTTCCGGATGCGCTTTTTGTATCCAAAACGTACCCAAATGTATGTTGCGTTTTTTGGATAAGTTTTTCAGGCTCCAAAAGCGCACCCCATTGTTTCCTATGGGGATTTCACTTGCGTAAAACGCAAGTAGAAATGACGCGTCAATTCTTAAAATGGATCCAAAAAACGCATCAAAAAGACGCAAGTAAACACGCAGCAGCGATCACTCGTCTGACCGGAGATGCGTGTTTTACATTGAAACCAATGTCAATCACACTGCACGTTGTTAGATATGTTTTTCTGGATCCGTTTTGGGTCTGAAAAACGGATAAAAAAACGGATCGGAAAAACGTCGTGTGAACAAACACTTAAATATAAAATAAAAAAGTAGAGACCTGTTGCTCCATTGAACATGCTGATCTGATTTGCCAGCAGCATATTATAGAGCAGATTGATATATTGTTAGGAAATATTCAGTACCCTGTGTAGTTTATTCATCTAATTTACCTTTTGGTCTGGGCTAAAGGGTCCAGTGGGCGGTCTTATCAGTGACTGACAACCCTCCTGGTGTGAGTGCACATACAGAAATAACTGTCAATCACTAATGAGACCGCCCCCTGGACTCCTTAACCCAGAATAATTAGTAAATTAAACTAATACATTTCAAATTCTGATGAATATTTTCAGACAAAATCATACATCGATCTGCTCAGCTCCTCCTGCTCTATCCGCAGAACAGACAGAACGTTCAAAGTGACAGGGTCCCGTTAAAAATTTGATTTTGCTCAGCGTGAAACTCATCAGTCATATCATGTATGTCTATATGTCTGCTTACTGTCAGTGAATGGAACAGAAACCGTTCCACTGCTAATGAAAGCGAATGTGGTCACGTCGTGATCTGCAAGTTGCAGCAACTGGATTTATGGCGATTGTTGGATCGCAACTGCTGCAACCCGCAGGTCACAACGTGAGCACGTTCGCTCACAGCCAAATGCAGCGCAACAGTCGTGCAAAATGTATCACAAGTAGCCAATGGTTGTGCTGCGTTGCAAGCAGTCTTGTGAGGAATCAATCAGTGCAAAAAGTCTCAGTTGGACAAATTCATGATGAGTTTTTATCTCCTGGATGTAAACAAGAGTGTTCCCATTCACTGACAGCAAGAAGAGGGACTGACAACAGGGGGGCATGGGATGGCAAAGTGTAATAGAAAGGTGGGAGTGAATCAGGCTGTATCTCTATAAGGTGGGAACACACGACGCGATGCAATGTAGACCAGAACCAGCTCTTAGTCATCAGCAATGGCCACATAAGATACTGGCCGTACATGTGTCGTGCGGATACTTACGGTCATTGTGAAGCTCGCGTTGTCGGTCCGGTCTTCATACTTCTGGAATAACAGGTCAGTATTTTTGTCGGACTCACAGATCTTCTCCTGGAGACTCTTTCCGGCCTCTGTAACCAAGGTCTCCATTTCCTGATGGATGGAAAAACACAGAGGATGTAAAACACAGAGGATGGAAAAACACAGAGGATGGAAAAACACAGAGGATGGAAAAACACAGAGGATGGAAAAACACAGAGGATGGAAAAATACAGAGGATGGAAAAACACAGGGGATGGAAAAACACAGAGGATGGAAAAACACAGAGGGCCTTAGGTAAGAAAACTGTTTAGCAGTAAGACTGTCTTTTTTGCCCATTGCAACCAATCAGAGCCCATAACAACCAATCAGGGCCAATATCAATCAATTAGAGCCCCTAGCAACCAATCAGAGCTCATAGCAACCAATCAGAACCCATAGCGACCAATCAGTCCCCATAGCGACCAATCAGAGCCCATTGCCACCAATCAGAACCCATCGCGACCAATCAGAGCCCATAGCCACCAATCAGAACCCATAGAGACCAATCAGATCCCACAGCAACCAACCAGAGCCCATAACCACCAATCAGAGCCCATAGCCACCAATCAGCGCTCATAGCCACCAATCAGATCCCATAGCAACCAATCAGAGCCCATAGCGAATAATCAGAGCCCATAACGAATAATCAGAGCTCATAACGAATAATCAGAGCTCATAGCGACCAATCAGAGCCCATAGTCACCAATCAGAGCCCATAGCCACCAATCAGAGCCCATAGCCACCAATCAGAGCTCATAGCGACCAATCAGAGCCCATAGAAACCAATCAGGGCCCATAGCGACCAATAAGAGCTCATAGCGACCAATCAGAGCTCATAGCAACCAATCAGACCCCAATGCAACCAATCAGAGCCAAGCAAACCAATCAGAGCTCATAGCAACCAATCAGAACCAATAGCAACCAATCAGGGCCCATGCCAACCAATCAGAGCTCATAGCCACCAATCAGAGCCCATAGTAACCAATCAGAGCCCATAGCAACCAATCAGAGCCAATAGCAGCCAATCAGGGCCCATGCCAACCAATCAGGGCCCATGCCAACCAATCAGAGCCCATAGCAACCAATCAGAGCCCATAGCAACCAATCAGAGCCCATAGCAACCAATCAGAGCTCATAGTAACCAATCAGAGCTCATAGCAACCAATCAGAGCCCACAGCGAACAATCAGAGCCCATAGCAACCAATCAGAGCCCATAGCTACCAAGCAGAGCCCATAGCAACCAATTAAGAGCTCATAGCAAACCAATCAGAGCCCATAGCGACCAATTATAGCCCATAGCAACCAATCAGAGCCCATAGCAACAATCAGCGCCCATAGCAACCAATCAGAGCTCATAGCAACCAATCAGAGCCCATAGCGACCAATCAGAGCCCCCCTAAACCAATCAGAGCCCATAGCAACCAATTAGAGCTCATAGCGACCAATCAGAGCCCATAGCGACCAATTATAGCCCATAGCAACCAATCAGAGCCCATAGCAACTAATCAGCGCCCATAGCAACCAATTAGAACGCAGCTTTAATTTCATATGCTGCTCTGGAGAAATGAAAACTGAGCTCTGATTGGTTGTTATGAGATCTGATTGGTTGTTATGAGATCTGATTGGTTGTTATCGGCAACAAAGACAGTCTTACTGCAAGACAGTTTTCATACATAAGGCGTAAGGAATCTCAGATACAGCAAGCAGTGAATCTCATCCTCACCTTACTGATATCTGCCAATTCGTTCTGCAGGGCGGACACGGCGGAGTCATGCCGCTCCTGTCTCTGGCAGGTGATCCGCTGCAGGACTCCGCTCTCAATCTTCTCAGGAACTGTAAAAATTATTGAAATTTAGAATCGCCAGAGACAACGAGCGTGAGAAATGACGACAAGCTTCTCATAAGCAAAATTTATGGGCTGTTCCCTCCATAGACTTGGAAGTTAGGAAGCAGAATAGACCATCCACCTCCGCAAACTCTTCATTTGTTCTATGGGAGGGTTCCGGTAAAAGGGGAGCGATGTGGGTTTTCCATTCTGTTCTATGGGAGTTCCCAGTACAGGGGAGCACTGTGTTCTTTCCATTCTGTTCTATGGGGGTTCCCCCTACAGGGGGGCGCTGTGTTCTCCATTCTGTTCTATGGGGGTTACCCGTACAGGGGAGCGACTTGTTTTTCCATTCTGTTCTATGGGGAGTTCCCAGTACAGGGAGCGATGTGTTTTCCATTCTATTCTATGGGAGTTCCCAGTACAGGGGAGCACTGTGTTCTCCATTCTGTTCTATGGGAGTTCCCAGTACAGGGGAGCACTGTGTTCTCCATTCTGTTCTATGGGAGTTCCCAGTACAGGGGAGTGCTGTGTTCTCCATTCTGTTCTATGGGAGTTCCCAGTACAGGGGAGCGCTGTGTTCTCCATTCTGTTCTATGGGAGTTCCCAGTACAGATGAGCGCTGTGTTCTCCATTCTGTTCTATGGGTTCCCAGTACAGGGGAGCGCTGGGGTTCTCCATTCTGTTCTATTGGAGTTCCAGTACAGGGGAGCGCTGGTTCTCCATCTGTTCTATGGAGTTCCCAGTACAGGGCAGCGCTGTGTTCTCCATTCCCTTTTCTATGGAGTTCCCAGTACAGGGGAGCGCTGTGGGTTTTCCATTCTCCTCTATGGGAGTTTCCCAGTACGGGCGCACTGTGTTCTCCATTCTGTTCTATGGGAGTTCCCAGTACAGGGAGGCGCTGTGTTCTCCATTCTGTCCCATGGGGGTTCCGAAACATGGTGAACGCTTGTTCTCCCTTCTGCTCTATGGGAGTTCCCCGTACAGGGAGCGTTGTGTTCTCCATCTGCTCTATGGGTTCCCATACAGGGGAGCGCTGGTGTTCTCTCCATTCTGTTCTAATGGAGTTTTCCCCGGACAGAGGAGCGCTGTGTTCACTCCCTTCTGTTCTATTGGCAAGTTCCCAGTAAGGGGAGCGTGTGGTTTCTCTCCATTCTGTTCTATGGGAGTTCCCAGTACATGGGGAGCGCTGTGTTCCTCCATTCTGCCTCTATGGGGGATCCGTTCCCAGTACAGGGGAGGCTGTGTTCTCTCCATTCTGCTCTATGGGAGTTTCCAGTAAAGGGGGAGTCTGTATCTCTCCATTCCTGTCTATACCCGGGATGCCCAATACAGGGGGGAGCCCCCTTGTTTTCCATTCGCTTTTATGGGATTCCAGTCAGGGCAGCACTTGTTTCTCCATTCTGGTTCTTTGGGAGTTCCAGTACAGGGGAGCATTGTGTTCTCCCCTTCTGTTCTATGGGAGTTCCCATACAGGGGGGCGCTTGTTCTCTCCTTCTGTCTATGGGAAATTCCCAGTACAGGGGAGCCTGTCTTCTCCATTCTTTCTATGGGAGTTCCCAGTACAGGGGAGCACTGGTTTCCATTCTGTTCTATGGGATTCCCAGTCAGGGGAGGCGTGTTTTTTCCCTTTTGTTCTCAGATTCCCAAAACAGGGAGCGTGTTTTCCCCCCATTCTGCTTAGGGATTCCCAAAAGGGGGGCACTTGTTTTTCCCCTTTTGTTCTATGGGAGTTCCCAGTACAGGGGGGGCACTGTGTTCTCCATTTGTTTTATGGGAATTCCCCGTACAGGGGGGCTGTGTTCTCTCCCTTTTGTTCTATGAAGTTCCCAGTACAGGGGAGCGCTGTGTTCCCATTCTGTTCTAGAGAGTTCCCGTACAGGGGAAAACCGTGTTCCCATTCTGTTCTATGGGGTTTTCCCGTACAGGGGGGGGCGCTGGTTTTCCCCTCCATTCCCGTTCTATGGAAGTTTTCCCGTCAGGGGGGCCTGTTTTCTCCTTTTTGTTCTATGAGAGTTCCTAGTACGGGGAGGGTGTTTCTCCATTCTGTTCTATGGGGGGTTCCCCGTACAGGGGACCTGTGGGTTCTCATTGTGTTTAATGGGGTTCCCCCTGACCCATGGCGTCAAGAACATTTTGTCATACCCAGAGGTGCGCTTTGAAGCCAGGCTCAGCTAGGAAAAACTCCCCTGTAGTGGGTGGCCTAAGCAGAGAATTTTGGATCATTACTCTTTCCAGCCCGTATTTGCAAGTGAATAGAAGTCATTACATTAGAGTAATTTCAGGAGAGGGGGAATTTTATCTTTGAGGGGCCTGCGACAGAACTTAGTTGGGAGCAGAGGACAGCATTCGAGCTGGGGGGGTTGTTACGCTGTCATGAAAAGAATTTACTGCGCTCTGTCATAGTGATCATGAGTCCCCCGCCATCACTTATCGAAGCAAATACAAGCAGGGAGGATTACCCTAATGTAGCACAATGTTAGCAGTGAACTGGGAGGAAAAGTCCTCGATTGCAATGCAGTTGGGACTTTGGGAAAAGAGTGCTGGGAACTACGCACTCCCATAAGGGGATCCAGCCCGGGGGTCATCAACATGGTGAATGGGGATAAAGCGACGTCTAAAAACTTAGAAAATATCACATTACCGATGACATCACAGAGGCCTCGCACTTCTCGAGCCGCAGTCACATCTTCACTTTCTTGAATTTTCGTAACAGCTGCTGCTGTTTTGTTCCTTAAAAAAAGGGAATTTTAAAATTGGAGAACAGTAGAGACAAGTACTGAGAGTGTATATACATAGAACACATACAATATACTCACCGGGATACAGCCGGGTCCTCAGTGAAGCCGTCATAGGGCACCCTGTCCACCCAGTGACACTGGCGGGTGGATAGCAGTCCACCAGAGCGGGTATCCTCATCCCGGAGAAGGGGAATCTTTCCGCTACGATACCCTCCTGCATGCTGTGCCCCCCGGGGGCCCCGCCCCCCCCAGAGCCCGGACGGGTGCACCGTAACAGCTAAGCAAGGCTTAAAAAGGGGAAAAGACGCCAGATTGAAACAAGACCCTGATCCATCTTCTTTCCTTCTTAGCCGTTTTTGTTTTAGGATTATGGGGGCGGCCATCTTGCCTGAGCTGTATTCAACAGCATTTAGAGAGATGCTTTACAGCAGCCTCATAGACTAGGAGCTGTGACGGGGCGACCCCTTGACTTCATGGAGAGTGTTTGGGCATGCTCTGTGACCGGGGAAGAAGTCAGTGTGCAGGGGGGGGGAGAGTTGACATCTCCGGTGACTGGGGATCCTGGTTTTATAACATTTGGGGCACCTTAGGTAACCCTGTTGTACTGATAAGGAGCAGACTATGAAAATCTTTTCTACAGAAGGGAAATGTCAGATAATTAAAGGTATGGCCCCAAATGAGAATGCGATTTAAAAAAAATTGAAAGGTGATGGGAAAATGTAAAAAAAAAATAACCAAAAATTCTTAAAAAATTTGTTAAAATAAAAACTGAGTTTTAAACAATAAGTAATTTTTTTTTGACACATTTCCCTTAGAGGTTTTTCCCTGTGGAGTTTAAGACTGCTTGCCAGCCAGATTCAGGCTAAAGCTTCCTGTTTGGGCTGTGGGCGGTTCTATAGATTCGGGATCCGACTTCCTGTTTTTACTGTGGGCGGGGTTCACGCTCCAGGGTCCCCTTCCTGTTAGGCTTGGGGGTTCTACACTTCAGGTCCCATTCCCGTTCAGGCTGTGGGGGTCACGCTTCGGGGTCCACTTCCCACTCAAGCTGGGGTTTGGGTTTTACGTTCAGGCTCCCCCTTCCGTTCAGGTTTTGGGTGGGTCTCAGCTTTAGGCTCCCCACTTACCCAAGCTGTGGGTGGTTTTCGCTTCAGGCCCCATTCCCGTTCAGGTGTGGGCGGGGTTTTACGTTTAAGCTCCCTTTCCCTTTAATGTGGGTGGTTCTACAGCTTCAGGCCTTCACTTCCTGTTCAGGCTGTGGGTGGTTCTACAGTTTCAGGTTCCCTCTTCCTGTTAAGGGTGTGGGTGGGTCTACGGCTTCAGGCTACCGCTTCCTGTTCAGGGGTGGGGGGGTCCCAAAATTCAGACTCCATCTCCCGTTCGGCCCGTGGGGGGGTTTTTACCGTTTTAGGCTTCCCCTTCTTTTTCAGGGGGGGTTTTTTTTACAGCAGTGACTCACCTTTCAGCTCTGCTATTTCCCATGAAACCCCTTTTGAGGACATTGGAGGGGGGGGAAAAAACAAGCACAAGGCAACAGAGCTCTACATTTGTCAGAAAGAAACACAAGCTGCTGATAAGACACAGCAGGGAGTGACTCCCATTTCCGGGGGACTGTTGAGAAAAGGGGCAGTAACCTAGGAAGTGTGTAACAAGCAGGAGATAAGAACTGCTCTAACTCAGAAAGAAAGCTAAATTAGAAGAGCAATGTATTTGGAAGTAGTCTCTATTTACTGATACTCCATGCGTCAAGCCAATTAATGTGGTGAGAGTACCCTTTAACAAGCACTTGGTGTGGAGGCAATGGCCGATCCTGACGCTGGATCATTATATACTATATATCGCTGAGCGGGGGGGCGGGAGTAGCTTTGGCCCCCGGACCTGGAGGCCCAGGTGGGCACCTGATTCCCATAGACCTGGCACTGCCCGATGTGACCTGGCATCCATAGGGCAAGACTACCCTCTGGAGCTGCAGCGTCCTCACCTCTGCATCGAAGATCTGTCTGTAGACCTTCCCGCTGGGGCACATG
>JAODAL010080582.1:0-12194 GCA_025379985.1 Phyllomedusa bahiana | reverse complement strand
CTTATGACGGGGCTTTTATTTTGAGGAATATATACTTTCTAATGGTTTTTATTCTTTTTCCATAAAATTTTTGGGAACCGCAAAAATAATTTAAATGGGGCAAAAATGCGTAAAATGATGCTTTGGGTCTGTATTCTACAACTTTATCTGATCCGGAAATACCAAACATGTATGGTTTTTATTATGTGTTTGTACTGTAAAACATTTCCAAACATTTTCTATTTTTGTATTTTGTGCAGCCGATCCATTTTCTGCGACCAATAACTTTTTTGTACTAACACCTACTGAATTGAGTGAGTGAAATTTTTTATGGCCTGAAGTGTACTTTTTATTGCTAACAGTTTGGAATACATGGGACTTTTTAAATTAAATTTATTCCAATTTTTAGGTGTCGTGAAATGACCAAAAAAACCCACAATTTTGGTGTTTGGATTTTTTTACTCTATGGTGTTCAGTGTATGGGATAAATTATGTTATATTTTAATATATTGGACTTTTTCTGACGTGGCGATACCAAATGTGTAACTTTTTTATTATTTTTTTTTTTTTATTTGTAAAATGGCAAAAGGGGGGTTATTTATACTTTTATGTTTTTTTTTATTCATTTTAAAACATTTCTTTTATACTTTCATTTTGAGTCCTCCTAGGATACTTCACCACAATGCACCAGGGTGTACAAGGATGGTAGTTTTACTACTGGGGCAGGAAGTAGTAAAACAGAAAACATGGCGGCGGTGGAAGCTTCCACAAGGCTTCCAGCTGCCATGTTAACCGATTAGGAGCCCACGAAGTGAGGAATGGTGTGTGGCACCATTTCTCATTGATTTAGATGCCTCAGCCTTCTTTGCCACAGCATCTAAAGGCCGTGTTCACACGGCTTATTCCCGCAATCGGCTCACAAATCCGGCGTGAATAAGGGGCGGGACGGGGGCGGGGCCGGAGCGCGGCAGGGGCGCCGCTCCCCGGCCCCATAGACTTGCATTATCCACGGCACGTATTGCGCCTGGATAATGTGCATGTCAATTTCTCCCCGCCCGGCGGATTCGCCGAGCGGTAAAGAGCGACGGAATCCACTGTTCTCTATGAGAGCAGTGGATTTCCGTAATGGGTCCGACGGATTGGCGCGTACTGAAGCGCAAATCCGGCGCGCAGTACGGCGCCAATCCGCAGCAAAATAAGCCGTGTGAACGAGGCCAAAGAGTTAAACAGCGCAGGATGCCGCCGGTACCATCCCGTGCTGTAACCGCCAAGTTGCAATTAGCAGTTTAAGCCCCGCTCTGTGATCTCGCTACAAAGCTCCTTACTGTTTTCAGGACATACTCATGCGTCCATTGTTGGTAAGGGGTTAACATTAAAAACCCTTGTGATATGTGATGGAAATTCAAGTGCACTGTGTGAACTGCAATGCAACACCTTAAGTTGCAGAAATGTCGCAGATTTCCACAGTAGAAAAAACTGCAACAAATTTGTAACAACATCTGCAATAGAAAAAACTCGGCTGCGTCTGACCCCATTTTCACATGTAGATTTTGTTGTAAATTTTGATGCAGATTGGAACAAGACTCAGCAAATATCTGCAACACAAGCTGAAAGTCTGCAGGATTCCTACAATCTACAGTGGGTTTCTCAAGCTATTTGAGAATGGGATGTGTTGGGTAAAGAGCCTGTAACACAGTGCATGAGCCCGGCCATAGACCCCAACAACAGCTGTCAGCAGAGTATGCCCCAAACTAAGCCACGCCCACTTCGGGAAGATGTGATATTGGCAGTTGGAAATGGTGCATCATGGGAAAAACTGACATAAAATGTAAGGTATCTATAGCTCCCCCTTCAACATTCCCTGCCCTATCACCACTGCTTTCCTATAGGGCAGATCATCAGGGGAGGGATTTTATATAGTTAGGGTACGTCCACACGGCAAAGGTTTTCAGTTGATTTTTCAGATTTGAAAACAGTCTGAAAACCGACTGTCCACCATCTCCATAGACTTTAATAGAAAACCCGCCCAGTAGTCTACACTGCATGGTATTTCTACTGGACGGATTCTCACACTGCTGGTGTTCCGAAAAACTCAGAACATGCACATTCTTCCGCCCGGTTTTCAGGTAGAAGGTGTGATATTCAATGCTTAAGGGGGACGAGCGAATCCACAAACCAGACAGAACCGTCCCCCAAAACCATTGAAAAGACGATGAAATACCGGACGGATTCTGATTAAAGAATCTGGCCGGTATTTTTTCTATGTGGACGTCCCCTAAGGCTATGTTCACACGGCTTAATTGGGGGACGGTTTAAATTTCGCCCCGCATTTACGCCGTGTGGACGGGGGCGGGGGGGGAGCGGGGACTGAGCAGGGGGCCAGCACTTCGCCGCCCATTGACTTGAATTGCCAGTGGCGCTTTTTACGCCGCAGTAATTTACATGTCAATTATCTCCCCGCCCGGCGGATTCGCCGGGCGGGGAGAGGAGACGTAATCCATAGTTCTCTATGAGAACTGGGAATTACCGTAATGAATGGGCCGTTTTCGGCCCGTAATTGGCGGACTTCGGCGCGTAATTACGGACCGAAATACGGCCCATTTTAAGCCGTGTGAACATGCCTTTACAGATATTACTGGACAGTGTAATACATCATCATTAGACACAGACACAGTGTAACCTTTCTGTCATATTGTGCCCTGGATCAAATCTCCTATATTGTGTTCTGTATAAGTAAATCACAGGCTGGGGAGTCACTGGATTATATTCTGTGTACTAAACAGGGCCGGGACAAGGCATTTGGGGCCCTAGGCGAGTACAGCCAATGGCGCCCCCCCCCCCTCGCTCTCAAAAAAATACCCCCTCCCCACACACACACTACTTCCTCTCACCCCTGCGCCAGGTCCTGTCACTAATTTTCTGCACATTCCACATAGCTCCCGTCCATCCCTCAGCAGTCACTGCACAATGAAAATCAGCCCTGACAAATTTGCATTTTCAAAATCGCTCCCCTCCGTATGACAGTGCAATACCCCTAAATAACAGTCACTAAATAATCCACCGATACATGGAGCAAATCTACCAGACGAATGATTGTTACTAAAAACACTCCTACAAAACCAAGACCCAAAACTATTCCTACCTAAGGATCAAATAATTCTGCCAGACCCTTACCGAACGCGACCAACACATGTGACTATCAGCTGTACACAGGCTCTGAAGACATATACCACCGCCATACAGTGACCATATAGTGGTAGATACTAGTTGTATGTAGGCTCTGCAGAAATATAAGTGATTACACTGCAGTTACATTTAGTGACTCACCGGAGACGTCTTTTCTGATCAGCGTCGTTCACTTTCCCTTTTCTTCTCCATCCGGTTCACACCTTCATGCCAATTGCTCCCGGCCAAGACTCTTCCTGTAGGAATTGGACACAAATATCTTAGATTCCTCACATTTCCAGTAACTCCTTAATTATAGGTATATAAGTCCCCTTAGATCAGACAGGTATATAGATATGCCCTCATCAGTCAGGCAGGTATATAGATATTGTCCCCTTGACAGGTAGGTATATAAATATAGGGGCACTCAGCAGGTATATAGCTAGGGGCTCAGGCAAATATATAGCTAGGGGTTCACGCAGGCGTATGGGGGCTACAGGCAGGCGTATGGGGGCTCAGGCAGGCGTATGGGGCCACAGGCAGGCATATGGGGCCACAGGCAGGCGTATAGGGGCCACAGGCAGGCGTATGGGGCCACAGGCAGGCGTATGGGGCCACAGGCAGGCGTATGGGACCTCAGGCAGGCATATGGGGGCTTAGGCAGGCGTATGGGGGCCACAGGCAGGCGTATGGGGGCTCAGGCAGGCGTATGGGGGCACCAGGCAGGCGTATTGGGGCACCAGGCAGGCTTATAGGGGCCACAGGCAGCCGTACAGGGGCTCAGGCAGGCGTACAGGGGCCACAGGCAGGCATATAGGGGCCACACGCAGCGGTATGGGAGCTCAGGCAGGCGTATGGGGGCCACAGGCAGGCATATAGGGGCCACAGGCAGCCGTACGGGGGCTCAGGCAGGCGTATGTAGACCAAAGACAGGCGTATGGGGGCTCAGGCAGGCTTATGGGGGCACCAGGCAGGCATATAGGGGCACCAGGCAGGCATTATAGGGGGCCGCAGGCAGGTATTATAGGGGGCCGCAGGCAGGCATTATAGGGGCCACAGGCAGGATATAGGGGGCCACAGGCAGGCATATGGGGGCCACAGGCAGAATATAGGGGGCCACAGGCAGGCATTATAGGTGGCCGCAGGCAGGCATTATGGGGGCCGCAGGCAGGCATTATAGGGGGCCGCAGGCAGGCATTATGGGGGCCGCAGGCAGGATATAGGGGGCCACAGGCAGGCATTATAGGGGGCCGCAGGCAGGCATTATGGGGGCCGCAGGCAGGCATTATAGGGGCCGCAGGCGGGATATAGGGGGCCACAGGCAGGCATTATGGGGGCCACAGGCAGGATATAGGGGGCCACAGGCAGGCACTTAAAAAACAACAACATTAATACTTACCCAATTCCCGGCGCGCGAGCGTCACTCTTCTGTCCTCTTTCAGCCGCGCGCTCCTCGGCAGGCTCCTCGGGACGCACGGCCTGTGACGCGCTGTGCGCCCGAGGAGAGGCAGCGTCGCGATGACATCACGTCATTGCGACGCTGCCGGCTGAGGCGCACGGGGCCGCGGCGGGTCCTCAGCGCTGTGAGGACCCCACGGCCCCGCTGTGTCGGCCCTGCAGCTCAACCGCGGATCCAGCGGTCATACGGGGAGCAGGGCCCACACTGTCTGCGGGGCAGGGCGCGCTTGCTCTCTGCTCCGCGAAGCGGTCACAGAGACGCCGGCGCTTCAGGCCCACGGCAGCAGCCTGGAGCCCGGCGAGGGTTGGGGCCCTGACGGCGCCCCTTAGGGATAGGCTGAGGTAGGCGCCCTAGGCGGTCGCCTACCTTGGCCTACCCGTCGTCCCGGCCCTGGTACTAAATGACTAGTTATGAAATTATCAAAATTCTTTTCCGCCACCACTATCACCAAATTCTCTGTTTGGTTGGAAAGTTTTACTTACATAACCTGGGAAAAAAAGTGGATAATCCATGTCCACTGTAAGGACGGTCAGATCCACTAGATACTTCCTCCTCTTGCTTCTACTAAGATGTCTGCCTCAAATATCTCGCAAAATACACCTAAGAATAAGAGGAGAAGAAACATTACATGGAGGAAACTTGTAGAAAGTAGATGGGAAGTAATAAAAGATAAACAGGAGTAAGAGAAGGAACATACTTACAATGTACCGCCAACTAATACCCTCAAATCAGTGCTCCAGCGGCGGCTGCTTATATAGCCTCGGCCATGATGTCACAATGAGATGACATCTCCAGCCCCATAGGATTCCATTTAAAGCGACGGCGTACATATTAGTCAGTATCATGGAAATTAACCATAAATCCCCTCAACATTTAAATACTATATACATTGTAATTAGTAATGAGAAGAAATAGGTGTAACATTTACAATGAAATATTTGTATTTTATCTATTTTATTACATAATAAGCTATTGACATAAATATACATGTTTACAGCTCATAATATGTTTGGCTGTAGTGTTTTATTATAGTGAAATGTATGAAATATATGAGTAATTATTTATATATATAGTAAATAAATGAGTGCACAAAAATAATTAAATGTAGCAAAAATTCAGAAGCTTTTCCTTAAAGAATATTTTGTCCATAGAAAATGATTACTGTTTATTTCTTCATGGACAATAAAGGAAATCTAGAATAATATCTACTAATAAGGTCCTGGTAGGTTATCACAGTTTTCTTCAGCCATGCCGACTGCATCCCACAGGTGGTAGAGGGTGTGTGTGGGGGAGGATCCACAGAGTGAACATGACGATCAAGGTGACCCCACAGATGCTCAAATGGGGTCATGTCTAGGGAAATAGGGGGCCAAGGTAGTACTTGAAAGTTTTGGTCACGCTCCTTCAACCAATATTAGTCATTTCTAGCCATGTAACATGTTGCATTGTCTTGCTGGAAGATCTCATCTGCTGCAGGGAAGACAATTATCAAATATATGTGTATGTGATCTGCAAGTATGGATTCACACCTAAATAGATTAAGAATGCCACGAAAACATTGGCCAGACCATAACATTGCCCCACTAGCTTGTGTTCTTCCAGCAATGATTGCATGGTGTTTGTTCTCTGATGTTTCTTGCCTGACACGCCAAAATCCATCCTTTTGATGAAGCAGAAAACATAAGTCATTGGAAAAAGCAACCCTTTATCAATCTGTGGAGGTTCAATTCTGATACTGGTATGAAAATTGTAGCCTTTTCTGTAAATGCAAGTTGGTGCAGTGACCGTCAATCTGCTTCGGAGCCCCATACACAGTAGGGTTCACTGAACTATACTTTTAGACAAATGTCTCTAAGCCCCTTGGTCCATTTTGTATGATGAGCTGCTGCACTGTAGTGTGGTCAGTCTGCACTTGCGCACCTTTGTAGCTGCTGTTCACCTCTCACACTGATGGCTACGCAGTTTCCACATTGCTTATTCACAATTTAAAACCATTATCCACAATAGCGCCATTTGTCCATTAACACTACACTTTCACCACAGCAGCATGCAAACAGTTCACAAACTGCGCGGTTTCATTGATAATTTCACCTTTGGCCTGAAAGCCATCCAGCCTTCTGGATATACCATAAATGACAGTCCAATCTCCACACCTGCAATTATCTCTAATAGAGGGCTTCCCTAAACCTTTCCCACCTAGATGCAGTGGAAGGAGGGGGCTGAGTTTACTGAAAAGGCATGCTTTTTTTTCACCTACACTAGAGAAAGGAAGTCATGGGAACAGCATAGCAATGTGAGCACCACTCTTTCTGTTGATTTTGAAAGTTTGCCCACTGGCAAAGACATGAACAGTCTATAATTTTAAGGATAGGTTTAATTTTAACATTGAGCGATAGAATATACAAAATAAAATCCAGAAAATCACATTGTATAAATTATATAAATTTATTTGCACTTTGCTGAGAGTAATAAGTATTTGATCCCCTACCAATCATTAGAGTTCTGGCTACTATAGACTAGTTAGATGCTCCTAATAAACTCGCTACCTGCATTAAAGACAGCTGTCTTAAATAGTCACCTTTATAAAAAGACTCCTGTCCACAGACTCAATTAATCAGTCAGACTCTAACCTCTACAACATGGACAAGACCAAAAAGCTTTCTAAGGATGTCAGGGACAAGACCATAGACCTGCATAAAGCTGGAATGGGATACAAAAGTAAGATGCTGGGTGAGAAGGAGACAACTGTTTGTGCAATAGTAAGAAAATGGAAGAAATACAAAATGACTGTCAATCGACATCGATCTGTGGCACCATAAAAAAAAAAATTCACCTCGTTGGGTATCCTTGATCATGCGGAAGGTGAGAGATCATCCTAAAACTACATGGGGGAACTTGTTAATGATCTCAAGACAGCTGGGACCACAGTCACCAAGAAAACCATTGGTAACACATTACGCCGTAATAGTTTAAAATACTGCAGTGCCCGCATGGTCCCCCTGCTCAAGATGGCACATGTGCACGCTCGTCTGAAGTGTGCCAATGAACACCTGGATGATTCTGTGAGTGATTGGGAGAAGTCGCTGTGGTCAGATGAGACAAAAAAATTAGCTCTTTGGCATTAACTCAATTTGCCATGTTTGGAGGAAGAGAAACATTATGTTTTGGGGGTGTTTCTCTGCTAAGGGCACAGGACTACTTCACAGCCAGGACATTAAAAATGGGTTGTGGCTGGGCCTTCCAGCAAGACAATGACCCAAAACATACAGCCACGGCAACAAAGGAGTGGCTCAAAAAGCAGCAAATTAAGGTTATGGAGTGGCCTAGCCAGTCTCCAGACTTTAATCCCATAGAAAACTTATGAAGGCAGTTGAAGCTCCGAGTTGCCAAGCGATAGCCTCAAAATCTTATTGATTTAGAGATGATCAGCAAAGAGGAGTGGACCAAAATTCCTCCTAACATGCGCGCAAACCTCATAATCAACTACAAAAACATCTGACTGCTGTGCTTGCCAACAATGTTTTTGCCACCAAGTATTAAGTCTTGTTTGTCAGAGCGATGACATATCTCACTGCAAAATGCAAATACATTTTATATCATTTATACAATGTGATTTTCTGGATTTTATTTTGGATATTCTATCTCTCAATGTTAAAATTAAAATACCCTTAAAATTATAGACTGTTCATATCTTTGTCAGTGGGCAACCTTCACTGTAGATAAAGTAGCTTGCCCATTTCCAAAATAATATACACCTTGTTGGCATGACACCACAGTAAATGTCTCATTCAATAGTTTAATTGCTTATAACTGGTTGCAAAGTTGGGCCTGAAGAAAAAGGAGTACCTTTGAAACGTTGCAGCAGGTGCGGCAGCACCGAACGGCGTGTCTCCTCTATTTTTGCTTATAAAATGAACTAAAACAGGACATTTGTACAAGAGGATGAGCGTGTTTCTCCAATCTTTTGACAAAATGTATGTAAGCCAAAATAGGCTATACAAAATATATGAAAAATGTTTTTGATATAAAGTAAAGAGTTGATAAACGTATTTTTCGCCATCTATTTATTATAAAGTATTCAGAAACGGAGTGGGGAACTCCGATATTGGCGATGAGAGAGAATACACGTTACAAAAAGGGAAAGCATACTATATAAAGAAGGTTATGTCTGTCAGCACAGTGTCCAACAGGGCAAAACCAGAAGACAGGCCGTACACGGAGATATGGAGGGGACCCTGTTGGGCAACACCCCCAGCAGCAGACGCTACCCCTCATTTGGCAATATGGGCATGCCGGCCTGCAAAGACCTTCAGCAGGCCATAATATCCCTCGCTTTCAGAAACACTAAGGGGCCCGTCCCATAAGTCAGGTGGCTTATAGCCCAACCGGGTGGGTTTTATTGCCAGAGAACACCAAATTGGCATCCGTTGGCGCCCTGTGCTCTTCACGGATGAAGCTGAGTTGGAGACACTGGAGAATGTCTGCTCCCCAACATCCCAGCATGACCGGTTTGGCATGGGTCATATGGTGTGGGGAGGCATTTCTTCGGAGGGCCGCAGAGCCCTCAATGTGCTAGTCAGAGGTACCCTGTCTGCCATCAGGAAATGGGATGGGATCCTCAGACGCATTGTGAGACCATATGTAGATGCAGTGGGCCCTGGGTTCCTTCTGATGCATGACAGTGTTAGGCCTCATGTGGTTGAAGTGTGTGAGCAGTTCCTGCATGATGAAAGTATTGATGCTATGGACTGGCCAGACCTGAATCCAATCGAGCACATCTGGGACATCATGTCTCGTTCCATCCACCAATTTCACGTTGCACCGCAGACTGTCCAGGAGTTGACTGATGCTTTAAACCATGTCTGGGAGAAGATCCCTCAGGAGAATATCCTCTGCCTCATCAGAAGCGTGCTCAGGTATCGTAGGGAGGGAGGTCATACAGGCACGTGGAGGCCACACACACTACTGGGTCTCATTGCTTTATTTTGAGGCATTTCCACTGAAATTAGATCAGCCTGAAATCCTTGATTTTCCACATTGATTTTGAGTATCATTCCAAATCCAGACTCCATGGGAAATTATTTTAATGTTTTATTATTCATGTTGATAATTTTTATATTTTATTGTTCTCAACGCATTCCACTATGTAATAAATGATTGCAACTGGAATATTTAATTCACTGAGAAGCAGGATGTGGTATTTTAGTGTTCCCTTTATTTTTTTGAGCAGTGCATATACTGTGTCCCCTGTCTATCTTGCTTATTGGAAAGCATGAGTTTTTTAATTTCTATGTGACAAAGATGACTCCTTTGGGTTATTCTACATTGTACCAGGTAGCATAAATTTTGAAAATCATAATGGGAGACTCAGCCTTGAAATGAAGACATATGTGGAAAAGCTGACTGTGCAGAGAAACGGAAAACTGAGCCAGTCATCCCAGAACATTACTGGAATGAAATATGGACCGCGTCACAAATTTGTATCATCCTTGTGTAGGGGTCCTGCTAATCTGCTCTGTATTTTTCCAATTTTAGTATATGTGCTGCCAAAGTAAGCGTGCTGGAAAGGAAGATCACTGTGAAACATGGACCGTGCCTCCTGTCCCTCTTTCGAAATTAGGGAGAGTGAAGAAAATGATATATTTTTTGATGAAAAACATTTCAGAAGATTCAGCAGAAATTAAGACCGTGCTCATGGCCTGAATGGAAACTGGATTTTTTATGTAGCAAAAAAAGGACTCTTAGGGCCACATGTATGAAAACTGTTTAGGTCTAAAACTCACTTTTTTGCCCATAGTAACCTAGTTTTAGACCTAAACAGTTTTCATACATGTGGCCCTTAGTGCTTCTTCTACACTGTTCCAAAGTATAAACAATGATGCAGATCAGCAAAGGACCATCAAAGTCTAAAAATGGAAACTGATATGGATAAATTCAATCCAAGCTATTAGAAAACATGACCAAAATAAAATTTGAGAATTTGCTTGTTGGGACCATATAATCTTCTCTGTGTCATTCCAATTTTATTATATGTGCTGATAAAGCAAGCATAGTGGAAAAAGAGATTCCTGTGAAATATACTGCGTTGCTTCTCCCTCTCTGGAACTTACACAGATTGGAGGTGGAGCATTATTTGGATGCTGCTGTTTACCCTGGTAGGCTATATGTACACCGCTATGGACTATGCAGTGATGTCTCCTAGTGCACTACAGTATATGGTGGCACAGAGCGTCACAACATGTCCATTATTAGGAGTAAGAGCTGGATGAAGGGGTTTCTACACAAAGTGGGGATGGTCTGTCTGGGAAAGAATTAAGGCAATGATGTGTGTGCAGCAATTTCTGAAGAGGCAACTTGTAGCCAGACCACGTCATCAATGTGATCTAGGCCATACAGGGAACGAAAGAGGGAAAACCAACCATTTTGAATCAGAAAAGACATCACCTTTGCAGTTTGGTGATATCTTACACACCACCTGTGTGCTATCTGACTGCTATGTGATCACTGTACAGGCAGTCCCCGGGTTAAGTACGGGTTAGGGACTGTAGGTTGGTTCTTAAGTTGTATTTGTATGTAAGTCGGAAGAGGTATATTTAGTACATGTGTGGTGAGGAATACTGGCACTTGTAGTTCCACAACAATAAGTGAAAGCATGCCATACCACACATGTATGAATTGCATGGGTGCTGATTAGTACATGGGTTTATCATGTGCTGTTGTGGCATGCTGGCTCTTGTAGATCCACAACTACAAGTGACAGCATGCCACACATGGGTGCTGAATGGTGCAGAGAGAAGTGGGGGAACGAGACCTATAGTAAGGGGCGACAGGAGAGGCATGAGAGAGAGTGGGGCTGGGGACATTACACTGCACCTCACAGCAGCTGAAGATGGAGTGTCTCAGGTCAGGACTGGGGATTTGAATTTTTCCCAGGAAACGTGGTCCGGGCAGTATTTTCCCCCTTTTTGCCTAGGACATCCAAATCCCCTGTCCTGACCCCTCTATCTGTGCTCACATACAATGAACAATATGAGTTCTATATCTAAGCTGCTGATGATCAGTGCACTGCTCAGCTTATGTTTGCACCTAATTGATATTCTGGACAGTTGAAGCAATTTCATATTTAAGTAATATTTTGTTTACCAGACAAGACACTGGTCCTTTCCAGGCTCTTTCAGAGCACATGGACAGGTGATAGCTTCTGCCTTAAGAAATGGACACATAAAAGAGTTGAGCATCTGCAGCTTGTCCATTGGGCCTCTGTAAACAGTGCAAAGCCTCAGTGACAGTCCTCCCCAATGTGCTGGGGAGGGATCCTCTGCACCTCCAGGCAGCAGCACTTCACTCTCAGGTTTAAGCCTGTCATTTCTCAGCAGAGCTTCCTGAGGGGGTGCAGCTATTTCATTGGGACACTGATTAGCTGCACATGTGATATTGCCACAGAGTGCATTGTGGGAACTGTAGTCCCTGGTTCTTTCCATCTTAGCTTTGCTGGTTAATATAGCAATAAACAGGGACTACAGTTCCCACAATGCACTCTGTGGCAATGTCAGCCAATCAACGTCCGATGAGATAGCACACCCCCTGAGGA
>JAODAL010080581.1:0-12195 GCA_025379985.1 Phyllomedusa bahiana | reverse complement strand
TTTCTCTCCTCTACTAAACCCTATATATCACAGAGCTCAGCTTCTCTCCTCTAGCATATAACCCTATATATCACAGAGCTCAGCTTCTCTCCTCTATCATATCATATAACCCTATATATCACAGAGCACAGCTCCTCCCCTCTATCATATAACCCTTATATCACAGAGCTCAGACTCCTCTCCTCTGTCATATAACCCTATATATCACAGAGCTCAGCTTCTCTCCTCTACATAAAACCCAAATATATCACAGAGCTCAGCTTCTTTTTCCTCAATCATATAACCCTATATATCACAGAGCTCAGCTCCTCTATCATATAACCCTATATATACAGAGCTCACTCTCTCCTCTGTCTATAACCCTATTAAATCACAGAGCTCAGCTTCTCTCCTCTATCATATAACCCTGAATATCACAGAGGTCAGCTCCTCTCCTCTATCATATAACCCTATATATCAAAAGCTCAGCTTCTCACCTCTATCATATAACCCCTATTATCACAGAGCTCAGCTCCTCTCCTCTATCATATAACCCTACCTATCACTGAGCTCAGCTCCTCTCCTCTATCATAGAACCCTATATATCATAGAGCTCAGTTTCTCTCCATATATCACATTTTGCTATCTGTTCCACCTGACCAGTTCCCTTTAAAGGCCACTACTTCCACAAGGTGGCGCCAGAGTCTTAACACTTTTCCCTAGACCATACTTGAATATAACCATAGCGTAGAATAATAAAATTCCAGCTGTCTCTGGCACTAGGGGGGAGCTCAATGTAGACAGATCTACACAACTACCATTGACTGTATCTAAAAATGTGTCTCTAATAAGCTCCCACCTTTAGTGGAGGCACAGTTAGTGCACAGCATGTTTTCCACAGTTGCCAGGGAAATATATTGTAACATGTAATGGTGTCATTTAGGAAAATGAAATCAGGTCGTACCAAAAGCATATTGCAGAATCTATCTGCCGCCAGGAGGGGGTGACAAGCATTGGGGCTGCAGGTGACTTGTCCTCAGGTAATTCCATCCTAATGGCTATAGCTGATACTTTATCAAGGCCTTTCTTTTGCCCCTCCTTGCCCAATATTAGACCCAGATCACAAAGCATCATTTTTATATGTATTCCAGCGCACATTTCACATCAGAATACCCATGGATATTGCATGTATTGCTCATACCAATCGGAAAACATGAAAAAGTTCACATGGAATCAGGGCTGTGGAGTCAGCAAACCAAAGCCCCGACTCCTCAATTTCCCAAACCTCCGACTCCCTCATACACGGCGCATGTTTAAGTGATAACTTTACTGTTATAATGGTAACACAAAGGGCCCTTTATACACAATATGAAAAAAATAATCAAGCTGTTTAGGTAGAACAGACACTGACAAGCAAAAGGGTAACAATGTTTTCATATTTTGAACACTTGTGGGTAGAGTTGAAGAAAAAGCTGTATTTGTATCCAAGTCCAGTTTCACCAACATTGAGAATTTGCAGAAGAGACCTGGAATCAGATTCTGGTCAAGATAAAGCTTGAATTGATTCAGAGCCCAGAAGGGTTCAGGCAGAGCTGAAAAAACCCAAAAAGGGAATTTCCCAAAAAAATAAACAAAATAATAAAAATTTAACATTTTGATTTTTTAGGAGCAAAATGGGGAACAATGCAGTTTTCAGGAAAGAATATGCAGAACTAAGCAGTTGTAATACTTGCAAGTCAGATTTATGTATAAGATAGGTAATGATGACTGTGTATAAAATTACAGTAGCTTCCTGTACAAAGCTGTAGGGGATGGAGAGATATGGCGCCTGAAAGTCACAAGTTCAAAACATTGTTACCATTTTGCTTGTCAGTGTAAAATATATTTATTGGATATGACTTTAGAACACAAAATTGTAAATATGTAAAACACTGGAATCAACATTTGTGAATTTGTTCTGAGACATAGTATTGCCTCCATCAGATCCTGCATACATGACCTCACATCTGATCTCATTATTTGCAGGCTAGAGAATGGCCTCTCTACACTAACTTGGGTTGGGGGCAATGCGGTGACCACAGGGGCAACATCTCTAACAATGTTAGGGTATAAAGGAATTGCCTCAGCCACAGTCAGGTCTGATGAATGGTTGATCGTCTACTTCTTTGAAAGCAGATGAAAAATTTTGCTAAAATCTGTTTGCCATGGGAGCAGAATCTTTCCCCCTGGGGCAGCGCTTTTCCTGCTTCATGTCATCAATTACACTCCTCATGTGATAAGGCTGAAGATATGGGAGCAGTAGCACTGGCCGGACCCAATTCCTCTTGCTCTTTGCATTGAACTAACTGGACCAACTTATTATATATTCCATTTTATCGTCCATTTTATGACGACTCCGACTCCTGCAAAATAGGCTCCGACTCCACAGCCCTGCATGGAATGGGGTTAATCTGCACCCAGTTAATAAAGAGGGGTCACCTGTTTAGGGTCCTTATCTTTTGGTCAAAATGAAGTGTTGGTCCAAAGAGCATTTCTCTATCTGGAGGACCTGTACTGTCCTGCATGACATAGTCCACACATTGATTTGAATTCACACTGTGTGATACTACTTTTACCTCTGTTGGTGCTTCAGGGAAACTAAGCACTTGCTGCCAGACTTTCATATAGATTACAGCGGATCGTTGTGGATGCCAGCAGCGGGGACACTTTAAATGATGAAGCATGGTTTGTGAACGCATGAAACGCGTTTGTTTTAATTGTATTTTTTATATTGTGCCAATAAACCGCCCACTCACAGCTGATTCACCCTATTACTTTGAATAGGTAAAAATCTGTGAGTAACCGGCAGGTGGGCAGTGCTAACCACGCATGTGCCGGAACGCGCTGCACGCATGTGCGGAAGTGGCCCTTCCGTGCATGCGCGGTGGCGCGGCACTGCCGGAAGTGGGGCAGTGGTGTGACCTCCTTCTAACGCCGCGCATGCGCCGCAGCTGCACCTCCAGATTAGGTCTATTCTAAACATGTATTTAAGGGAGGATGGATCTGCATGTTATATCCCCCTGAGGAAGCGTTACTTACACGCGAAACGCGCGTAGGGGTACGGGAGAGCAACAGCCTACCTTGGTAAGATTTGACACTACATCTCTGATACTACTCTTTGGGATCCATTTAGTTCACTGGGAATGGTATTATACTCTAATGGATGTGACTATTGGCTCAGTTACTTAGATGTTGATGTCAAATCGTGGTCGCCTACTTATTAATACGTTTATATACCATTACCTTTTGGTGGGATTTTTTGTATCTCTCAGTATTTTGGATTTTTATGAACATGTAGTACTTTTTGCACTTATATACTGTATTTCTCGGCTTGTTGTGGTTTGTTAAGTATCTGTCATAGGAGAGGGGTTAACATGTGGTGGCATTACAATTTCTGTATGCCCCAGTGCTATGCTAAACTTGGTTGGAATTTTGGATTGAGTGTAATCCTCTATATCTGTCTGCATCTATAACCCTCTATATCTGTTTACATCTATAACCCTATATATCTGTTTACATCTATAACCCTATATATCTGTCTACATCTATAAACCTCTATATCTGACTTGAAAATGGCTCTGTGAGAGAGCCGAAACGTCGTCTTTTGGAACATGTGGTAATAAATCACCTTTTTGTTATTGAAAATTTGAATACCGTGAGTGCTGCAATTTTTTCTATTTATTTACAATTTTTGAACTTTGCCAAGGTTCTATATTGCTGGCACCCCGCCGATTGTTGAATTGTTTGGATGTGCGGCTATTTTTCTTTTTCTTGCATTTATAACCCTATATATCTGTCTACATCTATAACTCTATATATCTGTCTACATCTATAACCCTATATATCTGTCTACATCTATAATCCTCTATATCTGTCTACATCTATAACCCTCTATATCTGTCTACATCTATAACCCTATATATCTGTCTGCATGTATAACCCTATATATCTGTCTGCATCTATAACCCCGTATATCTGTTTACATCTATAACCCTATATACCTGTCTACATCTATAACCCTATATATCTGTCTGCATCTATAACCCTATATATCTGTTTACATCTATAACCCTATATATCTGTTTACATCTATAACCCTATATACCTGTCTACATCTATAACCCTATATATCTGTCTACATCTATAACCCTCTATATCTGTCTACATCTATATCCCTCTATATCACAGAGCCCAGCTTCTCTCCATATATTACATCCTCCATATATAGGTGTCTCCATTCATTGTTATTTTTCCTGTGATAATAAGGGGAGACCGCAAAGAAGTGATTTCTACAGAGCAGAAAATATCAGCCTATAATTTGGCTTAGAGGCCAGAGTGCTGCAGGATTTCAGTATTTTTTGTATTATAGTTAGTGATCTGAAAAAAAAAGAAACGCCAAAAAATCTTTACATTTTTTTCAATCATTTTCTGATGACACATTCCCTTATAAGCAATGTCACTGCGCAGAGCACTCCTCTGAAGATGGCGGTGCATCACCGGGCTTTGCAGCATAATCTGTTGCCAGGTTTATATTACAAAAATCTTGTAAAATGTGTGTGAGAAATGGCTCGTGCTTCCCTCTTCTCCTAGGTGGTGCGCTGCGGATCTGAGGACAGGCAGATGTTCTCCACATCATTAGTGTTGGCAGGACATCTGCCCGTCTATGGTTGTCCTAATGTTTACAGTAACCTGGCATGTATACTGTGGCTAGGCGCGCTCAGCGTGTAATTGGTTGCAGTAATCAGGGCTGCAGAGATTTCTCTCATTCTCGATCGCTCTCTCCTCATCTTTAGGAGCTCCTGTGTTACAAGTACATAGAGGGGCAATTCCAGCTTACGTGGCAAAGAAGTTTCCCGAGTCCGCTGCTCTGCATAGCTCACGTGGACCTGACATGGGACGGGCTGTGTGAGCTCGCCATAATGTGTCTCAAAGGACTCCACATACTGCAGGTAAAACAGCAGAAGCCCGTTCACTATATCCCTTTAATTCTTCAATTTCATTCACAATTCTATTGGTTTGTACTAAATGTAATCACAGAAGAAAAGCCAGCTCATCCTAACGCAGTATGGAAACCGCTTCGGGATTGCACGGAAAAGCGCTATCAGCAATGCGGGCAGGAACTTTAGAGAAGTTTAAAATCCAGCAGTCCCGGCAGTGTTATAAAACTCCAGTTTATTTCAATGTCCTAAAAAATTGATAAATAGCATCATGCCAGAAAGGGCTAAGGCTATGTCCACACTGCACAGGATTACGATCGGATCTCCGGCGCTTTTCGCTTTTTAAAAGCGCCGCAGATACGATCGTCAGTGCGGTGTCATAGACGGCAATAGAAAAGACGAGCTGCAGTCTACACAGCTCGTCTTTTCTCTGCCCGTCTTTCGGCAGCGGCGTATTATACAACATGTTGTATAATACGCGGTGCTTCTGTCTTCTCGACGTCTTCCCATACAATGCTATTGTATGGGGGCGTCGGGGGGAAAACGAGAAGCGGGCGCGGCTTTTGCACAAAGCGTGACAAAAGCCCCCGGTCCTGCATCGGAGAGAGAACGGGCAAACTTTTGGGGCCGTTTTTTCTCTGATGCAGTGTAGACATAGCCTAAGTGTATGTTCACACGGCGTAATTCTGGCGCGCATTTCGCCGCGTATTTGCGCTCTAATACGGGTGAGATGCGCGCCGAAATTACGGTAATCCACAGTTCTCATAGAGAACTATGGATTTTGCCTCCTCTACCCAGACGTACAATACAATCGTATTGTACGCCCGGGGAGCTAAGTGACATGTTACTTATTTGCGACGCTTTCGCGCCGCGAGCAATGCAAGTTGCGGGAGTATGCGCCGATCAACGCAATTCCCAAACACCCGCCGTACTGTACGCCCCGCCATTACGCCATGTGAACATAGCCTTAGTGTTTGTCGCCATATGACAAAAGTTTGGCACAGTTAGTGACGTAAAGTAAGCCAGCTTAAAAAACATGTAAATTTAAGACTAGACACCTCTAACCTACAGCAGATTTATCAAAACTACTTAAAATGTAGTGCATTGTAAGACTAGTCAAAGTTTACACTAAGTATTCAAAAGTATTGATAAATCTGCCCCTTCACGTTTAGCCCATTTTTAATGAGTAACTCTTCTAACAAGGATTGTAAAAAGCCGACATTCCATATAAACATGACCGGTCTCTTATTTGCCAAGCAGAGAGCCTTAGAGGAGTTGTCCAGTCCCGTAAAATGATCTTGAAATTTGTCCAGGCTGGGTGAAAGTAGGAGCGGAAAGTTGTATTCCCCTCCCGGTCCTGTGCGGCTGCTGCTCCCAGGTGCCATGAGATCTGCGCCTCGGTACTTTCCAGTTCTCATCCAGAAACACATGAGATGTTCGCGCTCCTTTCATTCACTACGGATAGCGAGCATCTTCTGTCAGGAGTGCAGAGGCGCAGTCCCCAGCCACTCCGGAGTTGTGGTGGCACGGGACAGGGACGTAGGTGTAACTTTTTTCCCCTACCCTAGATATATTGAAAGATAATGTTACAGGACAACCCCCCTTAAAGGGATGGTCTCACTACATTGATTAATCTTACCTCAGTCCTGTTTTCTCGGTTTCAGTTTTGAATTTAGGGGCGTGTTTACTGGCTACTACTGGCCGGCAGTGACGAGCTGCTGAGGATAACAGGTCTGTAGCTATAGCGACCAGCGCCTGTAACCTATCAGGAGAGATCAAACTATAGCTATAGCGACCTGAGGAGCTGAAGAGGGGATATCTAGGAATAGGTAGGACACTGTTAATGGACACATATTGCAAAGTGACTTGTTTTTGCAAGATCTTTAACATAAAAAGCAATCCCTGTAGTGAGACAACCCCTTTAAGAAAGCAAACCAGTGTGTTCTAGGATACATTGACTGAGTTCTCTTTTTCTTTCTCTTTTTTTTTTCTCTTTCTCTTTCTCCGTCCAGCCTCCCAGTGCGCTTTTCGCATCCGCTTTCAGGATGCAAAGCGCCGCTGATACGTACCCGGAGGGTGGAGCGCTTTTGGACAAGTGCCAAAAGCGGACTCCATTATCTCCTATGGCTTTCACTGGCGGGGAAACCCGCAAGAAGAATTGACATGTCAATTCTTTTAAAGGGATGCGAAAAGCGCGTGAGGAGGGGCCCTCAAAAGCGCATCGCCGATCTCACGTGGGGAACAGCGATGCGCTTTTGCCATTCAACTCAATGTTAATCACACGGACAATTGTTAGATCCGTTTTGCGGATCCGTAAAACGGATCACAAAAACGCCGTGTGAACAAGCCCTTACATGGCGCTGCCGAATTTATGTAATATTTTGCTAGTTGTTTAAGACAGACCTATTATTTATAGGGGGAAGAAATTGCACAAATGTGGTGCCCAGGAAGGGACGCATGTATGCTATGAAGAGGCGGCGGGCTCCCTTTAGGTCTCTTGAAAGCCGTACATTTTTCACCAGGCAGACAATCTGTTGTGTGCCTTATTAAAGCGGCATCTCTCATGATGCAGTGTGCGGGACGCACGCTATGGAGTCTTCATTATTTCTCGCACAAATCATCTATTTCTGTTCATGCAGAGATCAGGCTGTGGCTCTCACTTAACACCTGCTAAGTCCATCGCTATCAGCTTGATTAATAATTATCTGGAAGCTCTTAATGAGTTTCAGGCCGATATTTTTGCCCATTTTGCTCGCACAGTAAACAGCAGAAGTCGAGCTGTTTCCTCTTGGTTGCCGACCAAAAAAGTTTTTGTCGGATCTGTTCATTCATCACACTTAGCTGCATTCAGGCAGCAGTAATATGGACACACTTTAGTATCTACCGGTAAACCTTCAGTCTCTGCTTTTGTTTTCCATAGAGCCTTATAAATTTGGTTATGGGAGGATTAGGGTATGTTCACATGGTGTATTTGAAAGCATAATTGCGCACGTATTTGGCCGCGTATTGAGCTTTAGATGCGGCGAAATGCGCAACGCAATTACGGGAATTCATAGCTCTCATAGAGAGCTATGAATTACGCGTCGTCTCTCCGGGTGTACAATATGATCGTATTGTACACCCGGAGAGAAGGGACATGTCAATTGTACGTGCCGCTGACAATGCATGTCAATGGGGCTAGCCGGGTGAATACCAAAAACCACACAAATGTAGTGGGTATAACGATTTCCTCCACAAGCCACTACCAAACAAACTACGATGAGGAAAAAATGGCCTTAAAACATAACTTTTAATATAAATAGCTAAAAAAGCATATTGATACAGAACCTCAAATATCATATACAGTATTGGGAGACCAGTGGGTGTGTACGTATCCCTATAAAGCCCTAAAGAGGGGGACTATTGAGCCCTGACCTATGGATACAGGACAATCGCCCTGATAAGGGCGGTCCTGGCAGGAGCCTGACCCTGCAAACAAACTTACCCTAAGGTATATCCTATTGGTCCAATCCCAACATGAACATGTTTCAATCCATAAAAATGGATCTCATCAGGGGAAAATACAAGAGCACAAAGACCATAGGGCAAAACAGTACAGCAAAGTTATAGCAAGTGTACTGAAAGCATAGGATACCTCAAGTGGCTGTATTGTGTATACTCACAAAACCCGTTAACATCAAAATAGACATGACGCAGAATGGGTACATAAGACGAAGCCACAGAGGTAACCAACAGGCATCTGGAATGTTAAACAAATAGACAGGTCTCACAAGAAAAGAAACGACATTAAACATAAACCCACAAGAACAAAGAAACAAAAACATCACATGATTATCCGGAACACTCACCAATAGATGTGTAAACAGATCCTGCAAAGCAGTGGTGCCGCAGGGACGTCCCACACCCTGTAAAGGTGTCCCAGCAGTGGCTGAGTGAAGGAGACGCTGAACGAGCGCGGTGTGTTGGATATAAAGGCGCGCGTGATGGCGCCTAGAGTAACGTCACGGACGCTTGTCCGTGACGCGCGGCCAGGAGCGAGATGCGTCCCTGGCAACAGCGGCGCATGCGCAGAAGGACTGCGATCCGGACATAGCGAGCACAGACCTTCAGAGCCTGAAGACAGGGCGCAGTGCAAGTAATGCACTGTGCCAACCAGAGTCAACACGGTATTCAAGGCAGACATTACTTGCTCGGTATACAGCAAGTTGAAAGCAATGATTCAAAATTATATATACAGCTGACATTTTTATAAATAGAAAATGTTAGTCTGATGTGTTATAAGCTTAAGACATGTTGGGGCCAAATGATTATACTGCTAGATTTAACAAGCAGACCCCAAACCTGAGGAACAAACTTCCAGACTGTACCGCACTATAAACACCAAAGTCAGGAATACTAAAAATTTTTTAAAAAGACGAAAGCCACCCAGATTACAAAAAACAACTGAATACGATCATTAAAACCCAGAGGGGTAATCGTATTCAGTGAAAAAAATCCAGAAACATTCCCGTGGAGTAAAAGTTGATCCAATTACCCGTCTCCAGTAGGCACAATAGGTCAATCCCACCCAACTGACAGTTGGTCACCTTTGTTTTTGGAGAGAATGTCGTGCTACAGGGGTGTCTCTTGCTTGCCTAAGTCCCCCAGGTGCCCAAATTTCGCACTTTGTTGTCTGTCGTCTTACCTATATACCGTAGGCCACTTTGGCACTCGATCAAAAAAAAGGGATGTGTGTCTTTTTTGAAATTTAATAAATAAATTTGTGTCAAAATTTTCTTCCCCCTCTCATAGAAAAATTAGCTTTGTAGTCATTTTATATAAAAAGGACTCACCAAAACGAAGGCCCCCCTTCGGTTTTTGTAGCCCATCTCTTTTGGGCGAAAAACTAGGGGCTATTTACCAAAAGATCCCGAAATTTTTCCCCCGTCTAAACGTAACGGGGGATGTTCCCCCCACATGATCTCTAAGGTCGGGGTCCACCCTTTTAAAATTCCCAAATGACGACAAACCCGTCGAATCATCGAAGCTCCTCATCAAAAGTCCCCAATTAGGCGTATAAACCAAATCCCTATTTTTCTTCTCAGAGTTTTTACCGCAATAGCATGGTACGGTTGGAGATTTGCTGCTGATAAGCATGTCGAAGGGAAAGTCGGGGTACCCCTTTATCCCTAAATTCTGTCTCATAGAGGTTGCTTCTTTTTTAAAGACACGTTGAGAATATTGCGTTGAGGCGCAGGTATTGCCCTCGCGGTATCCCTTTTTTGAGGGGATTGGGTAGGGCTTTCCCAAACCGCAAGAGAGAATTCTTGGCCCTGGGCCCTTTCGGTATACTGTGGTGCCTAGTTCTTTTATTTTCTAAAGATCCCCACACCAAAAATGAAAAGGAAACATGTGCGAAAATCAAGGGGAATCTGAGATTTAGTTGTTTTTTATTAGGTATTGTACCATAGAACAAATTCTTCCCCTGTGCCTTCCATACAAATCGAAAGCATAATGTACTAAGCCACGCGAAACTGGCGTTTCGTTGTTTTTCACATTTATATATTTGACTTGGTGTTTATATGCCGTCGGAAGTTTGTTCTAGTTTGGGGTCTGCTTTTAAATACATATAATCATTTGGCCCCCCAAATGTTTTAAGCTTATAAAACCCTCAGACTAAATTTTTATTTAAAAAATGAGCTGTTTTATAATTTTGAATCTTTTCTTTCAAAATTGCGTATCCCCAGCAAGCAATGTCTCCTTGAATACCTCTTTATATGGGGCACAGTGCATTACTTGCACTGCGCCCCGTCTTCAGGTCTAAGGCCCCCCCCCCCCCCCCCCTTTGGGTTTTTCCGGACCAGCCCCTTTTTTGCTGCGCCGTGTTGTAGGGCGCTCTCGTCCCGGCCGCGCGTAGGACAAGCGTCCGTGATCACTCTAGGCGCCATCACCGCGCCTTTTTTTCCAACACACTGCGTCGTTTTATGTCTCCTTCAAATCAGCCCCTGCTGGGACACCTCTACAGGGTTTGGGACTCCCCCGCGGCACCCTGTTTGCAGGATTTTTTACACATCTATTGGGAGTGTTCCGGATAACCTTGATGTTTTTGTTCCCCTGTTTTTGTGGGGTTTTTTTTTAATGGCGTTTCTCTCCTTTGAGATGTCTATTTGCTTAAAATTCCCCGATTGGGTTGGGTTTCGCCCTTTGGTTCGTCTTTGTACCCATTTGCGTCATGTCTATTTTGTGTTAACGGGTTTTGTGAGTATACACAATACAGCCACTTGAGGTATCCTATGCTTTCAGTACACTTGCTTAACTTTGCTGTACTGTTTTGCCTATGGTCTTTGTGCTCTTGTATTTTCCCTTGATGAGATCCATTTTTATGGATTGAAACAGTTCATGTTGGGAGTGGACCAATTTGGATATTCCTTAGGGTAAAATTTGTTTGCAGGGTCAGGCTCCTGCCAGGACCGCCCTTATCAGGGCGATTGTCCTGTATCCATAGGTCAGGGCTCAATAGTCCCCCTCTTTAGGGCTTTATAGGGATACGTACACACCCACTGGTCTCCCAATACTGTATATGATATTTGAGGTTCTGTATCAATATGCTTTTTTAGCTATTCATATTAAAAGTTATGTTTTAAGGCCATTTTTTCCTCATCGTAGTTTGTTTGGCTAGCCGGGTGCCAGCCATCCGGTGCTTTCGAAGTACGTGCCCCAATACGCCGTGTGAACATATCCTTAGAAGAACAGGGCTTGTATGTGGGATTGCATCTTGGCCCATTTACATGAATTGGGCATACCGTGTTTCCAGAAAATGAGACAACCCCAAAAGGAAGACATAGCAGAGATTTTGTTGAATTCCCTAATATAAGGCACCCCCCGAAAATAAGACATAGCGGAAATTACAGAGAGTTGAAGGACCTGTGAAAAGAGGTCATGTGACTGTGATGTCACCACAGGTCCCAAACATCCCAGGACAGAAAGTGTACAAGTAAGTGAGGGATGGAGGGGGGGGGGGGGACAGAGCAATGATACTGACACGCACATCTCACAGGATGGTTGATGGGGCATGCTGGAACTTCTAGCTCTACAAGTCCCAGCATGTCACATTTGCCATCCTTTGAGATAAGTCACTGCAGCTGCCATAAATGTCCTTTATAATAAAATCCAGGTTTGTGACTCTAAACTAATTTATATATTATATATATTATATCACACACACACACACACACACACACACCCACCACACAACAAAACA
>JAODAL010080580.1:0-12195 GCA_025379985.1 Phyllomedusa bahiana | reverse complement strand
TTTTCAGCCGGGCGAAAATGAATGAGAAAGTCAAACCAGGAAAAGAAAAGCGACCAGCGGGCCTGCCAGGGATTTAGCCGTTGGGCCGTCTGAAGATGAAGGAGGTTCTTGTGGTCGGTGTAAACATTGACCAGGTGACGAGCTCCTTCAAGGAGGTAGCGCCATTCCTCCAAGGCTAGTTTGATGGCCAGCAGTTCCTGGTCTCCAATAGATTAATTCTTCTCTGCCGCGGAAAAGGTTCTAGAGAAGAAGCCACATGTGAGGGTCTTGCCAGTGGGCCCTTTTTGGGTGAGCACGGCCCCGGCCCCCACGGAGGAGGCATCGACCTCCAAGTAGAAAGGTTTCTCCGTATCGGACCGAGAAAGCATGGGTACAGAAGCAAATGCAGATTTCAACTTTAAAAAGACTTCTTCAGCTGCTGGTGGCCAAAGCCTCGGGTTAGCATTCTTTTTGGTGAGTGCCACGATTGGGGATACCAGCGAGGAGAAGTGTGGCACGAACTGCCTATAATAGTTGGCAAAGCCCAAAAATCTCTGTATGGCATGGAGACCCACGGGGCGTGGCCCACAGCAGACAGTTTCGTGGAGTCCATCTGTAGACCCTTGTCCGAGATAATGTAGCCGACAAAGGGGAGACTTGTCTTGTGGAAGAGACACTTTTCCAACTTTGCGTAAAGTTGGTTAGCGCATAAACGCCTGAGAACCTGTCGCACATGGACCTGGTGGAACTCTGGGTCAGGCGAAAATATCAGGATGTCATCCAGATAGACAACCACACCGCAGGAGCGCGGCCGGGTAACTAAGCCGGGGGACAGACAGGAGAACGAGCACCGGCGACCCGACACCAGTGTACACAGGCTCTGCAGACTGGATGTTACCTCCATACAGTGCCCATATAGTGGTAGACACCAGTGTACACAGACTCTGCAGACTGTATGTTACCTCCATATATCGACCATATAGTGGTAGAAGCAGTGAAACACAGGTTTCTGAAGACTGTATATTACCTCCATTATAGTGCCCATATAGGGGTAGACCCCAGTGTACACAGGCTCAGCAGACTGTATATTACCTCCATACAGTGCCCATATAGTGGTAGACACCAGTGTACACAGGCTCTGCAGACTGTATAATACCACCATACAGTAACCATATAGAGGTAGACACCAGTGTACTCAGGCTCTGCTTACTGTATATTACCTCCATACAGTGACCAGATAGTGGTAGACACCAATGTACACAGTCTCTGAAGACTGAAATATTACCTCCATACAGTAAACCAATGTGTAATTCCAGTGTACACGGCTTGAAGACTGATATTACCTCCATATGTCCTATAGGTAGTTCCCAGGTCACGGCTCTAAAGACTGTATGTTACCTCCATACAGTGCCCATATAGTGGTAGACACCAGTGTACACAGACTCTGCAGACTGTATGTTACCTCCATATAGTGACCATATAGTGGTAGATAGCAGTGTACACAGGCTCTGAAGACTGTATATTACCTCCATATAGTGACCATATAGTGGAAGATAGCAGTGTACACAGGCTCTGTAGACTGTATATTACCGCCATACAGTGACCATATAGTGGTAAACACCAGTGTACACGGGCTCTGCAGAATGTATATTACCTCAAAACACTGACCATATAGTGGTAGACACCAGTGTACACAAGTTCTGCAGACTGTATATTACCTCCATACAGTGACCAGATAGTGGTAGACACAAGTGTACACAGGCTCTGCACACTGTATATTACCTCTATACAGTGACCATATAGTGGTAGACACCAGTGTATACAGGCTCTGCAGACTGTATATAACCACCATACAGTGATTATATAGTGGTAGAAACCAGTGTACACAGGCTCTGTAGACTGTATATTACCTCCATATAGTGGTAGACACTAGTGTACACAGGCTCTGCAGACTGTATATTACCTTCGTACAGTGACCATATAGTAAAAGATAGCAGTGACCACAGGCTCTGCTTACTGTATATTACCCCCATACAGTGACCATATAGTGGTAGGTACCAGTGTACACAGGCTCTGCAGACTGTATATTACCTCCATACAGTCACCATATATGGGGTAGACACCAGTGTACACGGCTCTGCAGATTGTATATTACCTCCGTACAGTGACCATATAGTGGTAGTACAGTTACACAGGCTCTACAGAGCTGTATATACCTCCATACAGTGACCTATTGTGGTAGGACCATGTCAAGGTCTACAGATGTATATTATATCCATACCAGTGCCCATATAGTGGTAGGCACCAGTGTACACAGGCTCTGCAGACTGTATATTACCTCCATATAGTGGTAGTTCCAGTGTACACAGGCTCTGCAGACTGTATATTACCTCCATACAGTGACCAGATAGTGGTAGATACTAGTTGTATGTAGGCTCTGCACACACATAAATGATTACATTGCAGTTACATTTAGTGACTCAAAGAAGAGGTTTCCTCTGATCGGAGTCATTCACTTTCCATTCTCTTCTCCATCCGGCCCAGACCGCTATGATGACTTCTCCCGGCCACGTCTCATCTCTGCAGAATTTACCACATAAACATTTTACAATCCTCAATTTTCCAGCACCTATATATCTACCTACCTGCCTACCTCCTGGGGAGTTATATACCTCTCTTCCTAATGGGGGTTTATACAGTAAAGCATGGTGAGGCCCTATTCCCACAGCAACTGGCTTTTCTATGATAGTAAAGCCAGGTCCTGGCTTTGGGGGGATGGGGAGTCACTGATCGCTCTGTTTTAGGACCCTATTAGGTAGGTATATAGACCCCTTTCCAGTAGGTAGGTATATAGGTCTCCTCAGTAGGTACTTATATAGCCCCCGCTATTCAGGTATATACGGTATACTGTATGTGACCCACTGCAGGTAGTTTAAAAAAGTCCCCTAGAGTAGAAAGGTATCCAAAAAAAACTGTGATCTAGATCCCACAGGAGAGGGGGCGCTATAGAGCTCACTAGGGCTGTCTGAGAAATAAGTCCGATCTATGTATTCAGTGCGGTTCCCCTAGTTCTAATGTTCTACTAATAAGAGTTCTACAAGGGAACTCTGACCAGACACAGAGGAATTATTTTTTTGGGAGGCAGCTGCACAGGACTGTCCGACATTTTTAAAACATTTTGATATTTTTCACAAATAAACAAAGATTTTATGGACCGAAATTTCTTACTAACTTAAAGCACAAGGCTCTGTAGACTGTATATTACCTCCATATAGTGGTAGATCTCAGTGTACACAGGCTCTGCAGAATGTATATTACCTCCATACAGTGACCATATAGAGGTAGACACCAGTGTACACGGGTCTGCAGACTGTATATTACCTCCATACAGTGACCTATAAATGGTGTCCCCAGTGTACACAGGCTCTGCAGACTGTATATTACCTCCATACATTTCACCTATAGTGGTAGACACCAGTGTACACAGGCTCTACAGACTGTATATTAGCTCCATACAGTGACCATATAGTGGTTGACAGCAGTGTACACAGGCTCTGCAGACTGTATATTACCTCCATACAGTGACCATATAGTGGTAGACACATGTATGAACGGGGCTACGCCAGAATTCTAGCCTCAAAAAGCTGTAGTAGACCAGTCCTATAGATGTGTGAACAGGTGCACTCCACACTTTTGTGCAATAAGTTCCTCGGTGCCGTGCCAAAGACCCTTTTTAGGGTGCCAGAGTTTTGGGCCGTGCTGGGGGCATTGCACCACATTAGCAAAAGTAGACACATTTATGATTCTCTGACACCAAATCTAGGTGCAGAACAGTGAGAACAGCCAGAGCACAGGCAAAACTTTTTCCTGAGTGGGATGCAAAGCATGGTTAGTTGTGAAACCTAGGATGACACCAACACAGTTTCATAGAGTTATGCAAAACAGATGCCATGAAATGTGTGTCGTGGGAGCTACTGTACTATAGGGCGCATTGGTCCAGCGCCCTCTGGTGTGTGTCTGACCTTGAGGCAGAAGTAACTAATTTAAGGGTTTCAAAGATGAGACGAGGAAGCCCTCTAGTGGTTTGTCAGTAAAATGTCAAACAATAAACCCGTATTAAAGGTGTTTTGCCACGAATTAAAATTGACGTGGGAAACTTGCAAACTAAATAATAAACTTTTTCACCATTCATCATTATTAAAAATTCTGCACCGTTTTTGTCTTAGCTGCTCCTTTAGTGATCCATTGTTTACAGCTCGTCTCTAGGGGTACGACCAGGGCTGAGAGCTCCTCACCCCTGGTCGCACATGCTCAGACATCACCTCTCTTCTCAGGCAGCTACTGAGTGTTCAAACCCCGGGTGCTGTCATTCTACTCCTTTCTCTGTGCTCCTTAGTAATTAGTCACACAGTGCAAATAAATTTAAAAAAAAACCTTAATGAGGTCTGTGCATTGATAAAGAGAAAAAAAATCCACAGGTTTGGTTCCTGCAGGGATTTGAACCTAGGATCAAAAAAGAAAAATGGTCAGCTCACCCCAATATGATCCAGCATGGATGGTGTAATCCGCACGCCTCCACCCAGAGTCTCAGGGCGTACTCCACATGGCAATAGCAAAACACATTAGAGGCCGCGATAACCACCAATCCAAAATGCATAAAAAATAGTCCTTTTATTGAAAAAGCATAAAACTTACAAATGATGCAAGCGATCCCATAGGCAAACACCTCACCACGGAACGAGCTTACGCGTTTCGGGTGTACACACACCCTTAATCATGCATACTGACACAATCTAATAAAAATGTCTTATATAACAAAATTACTAAAAAGGTTAGCGAATTTTCCAATCGTTGCTCCTCTTGCCGCCCCGGATAATTGTTACGGCCAAAAGTAGATAAAAATGGATAATGTTCATGTAGGGCTTCCGGACCTGCGCAAAAAAAAAAAACCCGGGATTAAAGCCAGGAATAACCAACTTCCGGTCATGCGTATAAAACCACACTGAAGCCAAATTGGCAACCATGCAATGTATATCCGGCCATATGACAAAACGTCATGAACTCTGGAACCAGAGCTAATACATGGACCACTGATTCTGCGCAGTAAGTTTAAACCCATTATAGCGTATAATGACACAGGCCGACCGTAAACTTGCATATAAGTCTGGGCCACTATCGGACCCATAGTTGATAGAGTGTTTAAACATAGCGCAGATATAAAACGATCTCTACCGGCAACGATTAGGAATTAGCAAAAAACACTAACCTGAAAGATAGATTTGGAGAAATATACATGCAATTTCAATTATCACTTTACACTGCAATATAGATGCCCAAGCCCCAAGAGACTAATTTTAAGGTCTAATTCTTAACCACTGATCCCAAACATTAATAGTGAAACATCAACTCTCTCCTGAGATTTAAACCATAGGGTACAGATGTATTCAGGGCAAGAATCCAATAGGCCTCTCTATCATGGCTATGCCGTGATCAAGGGTCCAGAGAGACCAGAAACGCGTTGGCGTTCACAATGTATTTGTACTGCACTGTCATGCCTATATTGGAATAAAGAAAAGTTTGTGTTCCTGCTGGAGTTTCCATTCGTGGATGCACATTTTGGATTATCTAGCCTTACCTGGCAGCTATCCGAGCGGGAGCACGACCATCATTCCTTTTACAAGCAACACCTGAGAAGGGGGAAAAGAAGTGAAGGTACCTGGTTTGGGGAGTGCATGGAGGAGGGCGGTTGCCTATTTTTTAGATTGCAGTTTAGTCTATCCCAGGGGTGTCAAGATGGCACCCGCAATGTGGAGGCGGGAAGGCTTCCCCGCTGGAAGTACAGGACCGCGGCAGTTGGCTGGTGACGCTGGGTCAGCTTCTTCTCTATGTAGTGGATGGGAACAAAGGTTATATATATGTGTGATCCTTTGTGGCTCTATTTTAATGTATTAGTATATACCTTACATTATATATATATATATATATATTTTATATATATAATATTATATATAAAATTATTATATATATATATATATATTTTATTAGGCAATACCTATTGTAATACAGCATGTAAAAGCTGTCTGTATATCTCTTGTCACTAATGTGTTAAACAAAATGGCCACCTGTAGTAGTTTGTGAGATCGTCGTGTAACCCAAAGATGGTGCCTAGTCAGAAGGTTACACCCTGAAATCCAAACATTCCTGAGCTGTGAGGAGTGGTCTGTAGATGAGGACGTGCCAATAGACCCTCACAGCCAGATACATGTGATGCTTCTTATCTACTAATTTGCAAAGGTATAAAAAAAAGCCACCATTTATGAATAAAGCAGAAGCACTTTCACAGCAACAGGGCATGTTGTGATTTGTTTTCTCGGTGCACCCTTTGTTAGTTCTAAGATAATTTGGACCCCCACAAGGACAGGATAGCCCCTTTGAGGCTACTTTCCATTTTATCTAGAGCTATCAAACAAGACATGGAAACCTCCAAAAAAGCATTTATGCTATCTACAATACATGAAAAAAACTTTGAGGTTCTTAGTTCACTAAGAACTAAGTGAACTAAGAACCTCAAAGTTTTTTTCATGTATTGTAGTTTCTTCTCTCGCACCCAGATGTCTGGGAGGGTCAGCGGCTTCAGAGGAGCGCCTACAGTGGGGTCCTCATTCGGGGCCCCTAAGATGGCCGTGGGCACGTGGTGGTGGGGGGGATGGCTGAGGGCTCTTCCCAGGGGGGGGATGGGAGCAGACAAGGCCGAAAATGTAATAAAATTTCCGGGGGGGGAGGCTGTGGTCTGAGGGCAGAAGGTCTGTTAGGCGGTTCAGCCGCGGTGGGCCGCACAGCCCTGGCTCCTTCAGGGCTTCAATGGCGCCCACTGTGTCATGGCGGGGAGGCTCTGTGTACGGGGTCCAGCACTGACCTGCTCTTCTCCTTTCAAACAGTCCTCCGGCAGGTATGTGGGTGTTTGTACTGTCAGTGGCCGCCTTTCCACACACCGGCAGGACCAGGGGGCGTGCTGGTGTTTTATTTTGGGGCCTCGGGCCCCGAATAAAACTTCCCTGTGCCCTGGTCTCCCGGGCTCCAGGCCGTGCCGTGGGGTTTGGGGCACCGAATGGCCCTTCGCTGCATGTGCGTCCGCGGACGCACATGCAGCTGCGGGCTTCTGCGGAGCAAAAGAGCGAGCGCTCCTGCTCCCCCAGACAGTGTCGGACCGGCTCTGGGTCCGAACCCCTGCGAGGCCGCCGGGTTCTCACAGCGCTGAGGGGCCCGCCGGGCCCCGTGCGCCTCAGCCGGCAGCGTCGCGATGATGTGATGTCATCGCGCGCTGCCTCCCTGGGGCACAGCGCATCATAGGCCGTGCGCCCGAGGAGCTGCCGGAGGAGCGCGGGCTGAAGAGGACTGAGCGCGCTCGCCGTGGGAGTTAAGGTGTGTATGAATGTTGTTATTTTTAAAGCGTTTTCCTGCCTCAGTGCCCCCATATACTGCCTGCGGCCCCATAATACCTGCCTGTGGCCCCATATCCCTGCCTGTGGCCCCCTATACCTGCCTGTGGCCCCATTTACTGCCTGTGGCCCCATATTACTGCCTGTGGCCCCCTATCCTGCCTGTGGCCCCCATATACTGCCTGTGCCCCTATAATGCCTGCCTGTGGCCCCATATTTACTGCCTGTGGCCCCCATATCCCTGCCTGTGGCCCCCATATACTGCCTGTGCCCCTTTAATGCCTGCCTGTGGCCCCATATCCCGCCTGTGGCCCCCATATTACTGCCTGTGGCCCCCATATCCCTGCCTGTGGCCCCATTTTACTGCCTGTGCCCTATAATGCCTGCCTGTGGCCCCCATATCCCTCCCTGTGGCCCCCCATATGCTCCCTGTGCCCCTATAATGCCTGACTGTGCCCCCAAATTACTGCCTGGGGCCCCATATCCCTGCCTGTGGCCCCCATATCCCTGCCTGTGGCCCACCTTTATGCTGCCTCAGTGCCCTTATATTCTGCCTCAGTGCCCCTATATACCTTCTTGTGGCCCTATATTACTGCCTCAGTGCCCCATTATACTGCCTGTGGCCCGTATATACTGCCTCAGTGCCCCCATATACTGCCTGTGCCCCCTATATCCCTGCCTGTGGCCCTATATACCTGCCTGTGGCCTCATACACTGCTTCAGTGCCCTATATACCTAACGGGAGGGGACTGCTATACCTAAAATTTAAAGGGAGTTGCTGGAAATGTGAGGATTCTAAGATATTTGTGTCCAAATCCTCGGGGACGAGTATTGGCCGGGAGCAACAGTATGAAGGTGTGAACCGGATGGAAAAGAAAAAGGGGAAAGTGAACGATGCTGATCAGGAAAAAAACGTCTCCGGTGAGTCACTAAATGTAAAATGCAGTGTAATCACTTATTTTGTCTGCAGAGTCTACATTACAATAGTATCTACCACTATCTGGTCACTGTATGGCGGTGGTATATGTAATCAGAGCCTGTGTACAGCTGTAGTCAATTTTGGGGGTCGCGTTTGGTCAGGGTCTGGCAGGATTATTTGATTTCCTTATGTAGTAATAGTTTTGGGTCTTGGTTTTGTAGGAGGGTTTTTAGTTTAACAATCTTCGTCTGGTAGATTTGCTCCATGTATCGGTGGATTATTTGGTGACTGTTTAGGGGTATTTATCATATGAAGGTGAGAAGTTCTGAAAAGTAAATTTGTCATTGGTGATTTTTAATTACAGTGACTGTGAGGAGATGGACGGGATTGTGTGGGATGTGCAGAAAATTAGTGACAGGGGAAAACAAGGTTTTTCCTGTAAAAAAACATCCACAGTTCACAATTTAGGGGCGAAAAATGTCGTGTGAACCCAGCCCTACCCAGAAAAACACAAAGGGCCCGAGCCCTGGATGTTTTAGGACCCTAGCAACGCCCCTGGGCAGGACCAGTGGTTTGGCCCAGGACCGTCAGTCACGGCAGCGTTCGCAGCTCTCGTAGCCGCCGTGATCCTCCGGGTACGTTGAAAGCGAGCTCCTGTCGTCAGCTGTGTCTTCCGCAGTATAATCTTCCCAGCTGCGGGCAGACAGTGGCAGGATGTCTGCGATATGCAGCATATATAGCTTGGTTCGTTCAGGAGCTCCATTAAGATGCGGCCGGTCGTGTCGCCCCCCCCCCACAAAAAAAAATCTAATTCATGTTTTTATGTTAAAGCTTTTTTTAGAATTTTTGGGCAATTTTTTTTTTTTTAAAAAAATTTCTTATATCACTATTTAAAAAAAAATAAAAAAATCCTGAAATTCTGCAGTTTCAATTTCGGCCACTTGGCCTGATCATAGTCGGACACTTCCTGTTTTTTAGAGTAAACTTTACAGCAGTCTCCTTGTTCTAAAGGGAGTGTGGAGTAAAAAACTGGTGAGTAAACGACATTTATTTTACAAATCCTCAAACCGGTTCTATTATTACATAACGGTTTATTATTACATTTGAAATGTAGCACCCTTCTCCAGAACCGGGGCACTATAACCCATTATTACATCTAGAAAAGTTCCGAACCTTCTCAGAAACCCGGTAACTTAAACGGTTCTATTTTACTCTAGAAATGTATCCCGGGGCCCTTTTTCCAGAATCCTGACACTATAACTTGTTATATTTACATCTAGAAATGTATCCAGCCCCCTCCCCCAAAAACCTGGTCACTATAATTGTTGTATTATTTTTCTAGAAATGTTCCAGACCCTTTTCAGAAATTTTGGTACTTTAATTTTATATTATTACATCTGGAAATGGATCCAGCCCTTCTCCAGAATCCCGTCCCATAACCTGTTTATTATTACATCTGAAATTATCCCGGCCCCTTTTCCACAACCCGGGTCACATAATTGTTATATTATTACATCTAGAAATGTCTCCGACCCTTCTCCCGAATCCGGGTTTCTTAACTTGTTATATTTTTACACTAGAAATGTTCCCGACCTTCTCCAGAATTCCGGTACTATAACTTGTTATTTTTTTACATCTGAAATTCTCCAGACCTTTCACAATCCCGGTCACTATAACTTGTTATATTTCCTCTAGAATGTATCCCGACCCTTTCCAGAATTTTCCCGGTTACTATAAATTTTTTATTTTTTCATTGAAAAGTCTCCGCCTTCTCCCGAATTCCCCGGGCACTATAACTTGTTTTATTATTACATCAGAATGTACCGCCCTTTCAGAATCCCGGTCATATAAAATTTTTATATTATTACATCTAGAAATGCTCCAGACCCTTTCCAGAATCCGGTCCTATAATTGTTTATTATTAATCTAGAAATGTATCCAGACCCCCTTTTCCCGAATTTCCGGTCACTATAACTTGTTATATTATTACTTTTTGGGAAAAGATCCGACCCCCTTTTGCACATTCTGGTCACTATGGATTGTTCTATTATTTCATCTAGAAATGTATCCGGAAACCCCTTTCCAGGAAACCCGGTCACTATAACTTGTTATATTAATTTCATCTGAAATGTACCAGACCCTTCTCCCGGAATCCCGGTCACTTTAACTTGTTATATTATTACATTTGGAAATGTATCCAAACCCCTCCCGAATCCGGGGGACTATAACTTGTAATATTTTAATCTGAAAAAGTATCCCGACATTCTCCAGAACCCGGTCCTATAAAATTTTTATATTATTAAATTTGTAATGTTTCCAGACCCTTCTCCGAAAACCTGGTCACTATAAATTGTTTATTATTACATTGGGGAAAAGTATCCAGACCTTTAAAAAATTCCCGGTCACTTAACCCGGTCTATTATTAATCTGAAAAGTTGCAGACCCTTCTCCCAAAAACCCGGTCACTATAACCTTTATTACACTGAAAGTATCCAGAACCTTCTCCAGAATCCCGGTCACTATAACCCCGGTTTCTATTTTAATCTAGAAATGTATCCGACCCTTCTCCGAATCCTGGTCACTAAACTTGTTGTATTATTACAAAACTTGAAATGTTTCCCGACCCTTCTCCGAATTTTGGCACTATAACTTGTTTATTTTTAATTAGAAATGGTTTCCGACCCCTTTCAAAATTTTGGTCACTATAACTGTTTATTATTTCTCTAGAAATGGATCCAGACCCTTTCCAGAATCCCAGTCATATAAAAATGTTTATTATTACATTAGAAATCTCTTGGACCCCTTCTCCACAATCCCGGTCACTATAACTTTTTTATTTTTACATCTGAAATGTATCCGACCCTTTCCAGAATCCCAGTACTATAACTTGTTATATTTTTAAAATCTAGAAAGTTTTTCCAGACCCCTTTTCCAGAATTCCGGGTTCTAAACTTGTTATATTTATTCATTAAAAAAATGTCTCAGACCTTCTCCAGAATTCCGGGCACTATAAATTTTTTTTTTTTCATTGAAATGTATCCCGACCCTTTTCAGAATCCGGTCACTATAAAATTGTTTTATTATTACATTAGAAATGTATCCGCCCCTTTTTCCGAAAACCCGGTCATATAATTGTTATTTATTACATTAGAAAATTTTTCAGACCCTTTTCCAAATCCCGGTTTATAAACTTGTTTTTATATTACATCAAAAATGTATCCAGAAACCTGCTCACAGACCCTTTTTTTAACTCTGTTAGGTGAATTCACCTGACGAGTTCCCTGGCAGAGAGTTCCTTTGTTCCTGCTCTTTCAGTAAAGTTTCCCCCTTTGAGTTTATGTAGAAATTTTTTGCTCCGGACTAAGGATGCCCCCTTGTTTAGAACAGTCCCGGGTATTAAAATTTTGGGGGTCTTATATTGGCCTTTAATTAGTTAAAAAATATTTTTATGTCCCCCGAAGCCCTCTTTTTCTAAATAAATAAACCCTTAATCTTTCTCATCTTTCTGGTTCTTGTGTCCACCCTGTCCTTTTTTTTTTTTTGTGGCCCGCCTTTTTCACCTGTTCAAGCTCAAATGTCTTTTGTGCACTGGTGCCCCAAAATGTCCCCATATTCCATGTGTGGTTAACCAGTGACTTGTATAATGGGAGATAATGTTCCATCATGTGCATCTATGCCCCTTTTAATGCCCCCCCTGATCCTGTTTGGCCTTGGTGCTGCTGCCTGCAAATTTGGCTTTAAGTTAAGTTTACTGTCTAGGATTTCCCAAGTCTTTCCAGTACTTTTTCCCAGTGTTTTTCCATTTAACTGTAGTCATGTAATGGATTTCTCTTCCCCTGTGCATAACTTGATTTATCA
>JAODAL010080579.1:0-12195 GCA_025379985.1 Phyllomedusa bahiana | reverse complement strand
TATAACTTGCAGGGACATCTTAATGCCCTAGCATAGTTTGCGGGTACACGGCAATTGAAAAAAAATACATAAAAAAAGGCCCTTTGTATCAGGGAAAAAGACGGCAAAAAAAAAAGAAAGAAAACCAAGTGTGAGAAAGAGGTTTAGAAACTGGTTGGGGAAAAATTTTATGGGGTTTTTTTTGTTGTCATTTGAATATGAAAAAAAATTGAATTAAGAAAAATCAAAAAAACTCTACTTTTTCAAAAGAATAGGTAAGATGTTGTATTTAAGGAGGCGCCATCCTAAAATGTGTTTTGTGTTCTGAATGTGAAACAGTAGATTCAATTCCTTTTTGGGTTTACCTTCACTTGGGTTTTCCCATTTGTGCCCAGCATTAGTAAAACGGCTCGGATGGCCCCATGGAAGGGGAAGAGCGGGGTTTTTTTTTAAATGAATTTAACCTTGGGAGGGCAAAAGGAGAGAGAAAGGGAAAAAATTTTAAAGGGCGATATAAGGGGTGTGCAGTAGCTGTGGGTGGGCCCCAAAATTAATCCATGGTGTGCCCCAGAATAAAAATTTACTGGTGTGCCCAAAAATGAAATTCTATGGTTCCCCCAGAATGAAATTCTAGGTGTGCCCAGAATAAATTTTCAAAGGTGTCCCCCAGATAAAATTTCTCTGGTGTCCCCCCAAAAATGAAATTCTATTTTTGGCCCCCAGAATGAAATTCTACTGGTGTGCCCCTCAGAATGAAATTCTGCGGTGTGCCCCCATTACCCCCGTCTAATAAAGATTAAAATGTCCCGTGACCTTTGTTGAGAAATTTATTCTATCAGAATTTTTAAAATTTTTATTTTTAGCAGAGAAAGAGGAAAAAAAATGCTAGCATGTCTATTGCTAAAGGGTTGCTTTTTTAAACCCTGCTGTATTTTAGGCCCTTTTCATTATAATATAATCAAAAAATGTTTGGAAATTTTTCTTTGCGTTTAAAAAATTGGAACTGCTTTTAAATAAAAATTTTTTAAAAAAAGCCTTGTCACAAAGGGTCCTTTCTAAATCAGTATCCAATTGTAGAAAATTGCCAAAAAAAAACTGGGTTTCCCCGTGCTCCTCTACAAAGGTTTTAATTTATTTTCCTTAGATGCCCCTGCTAAAAACAGGGATGCTGTCGTTTCCACAATGTGCGACATAAGCATTTAGGTCGAAAAGCTTTGGGCCCGGAAAAAAATTTTACTTGTAATTATCTTCAGAGCTAAAAAAATAATGGCTGCATCAATTCTTAGAAAATTTTCCTTATAAAACAAGTTACCCAAAAGGTTACTTTTTCTGAAGTATTCGTTTGGTTTCCCCAAAGAAATTTAAACCTATAAACATTATTGTGAACTTCAAAATAGCAAATTTATGAAAAACAAGCCAAAAGGGCAACAAAAAAAAAAAATACAAGGTTTTGTTACAGCCTTTTTAGGAGTTTTTTAAATGATGTTTTGAACATGCAATTTTGATGCTCCTTTTAAAAAGGTTGTTCACTAATCATTCTCTTACCCAAGTTTTTTTTTTTGTTTTTTCCCATTTTTCCCATTTTTGAATTTAGGGGGTGGTTTACTGTTCTAATGGCTACTCAAGCTCGGGAAGCGGTCTGTAGCTTAACAACAAGCCCTTGCAGCATATCAGGAGAGATAAAAAGGTCTGTAGCTATAGCGCCGTGTGGCAGCCTATAGGAGGATAAAAGGTCGTACATAGTTACCTAGTTGCTGATGCAAGGGGATATCTAGAATAGGTTGGACACTGTTAATGGACAAATATTGCTGAGTGATTTTTTTTGCAAGTTTTTTAACATAAAAAAAAACCCTTGTGTGAGAAAACCCCCTTTAAGGTAAAAAAAAGCCTTTGAAGTAAAAAAAATTTACCAGAAAGAAACTTTTAAAAAATAAAAATAACTGAGCATAAATTTTCTATATTTTTTTTGTATTCCTATAAATCTCAAAAACCATCTGTTTTAGGACTTTACCTCCGAAGATATATCCTTTTATTTGTTTTCGCATCAAATCAAATTGGTAGAAAGGTGCTAGATAAGTAACAATAGCAAATGAAATAAAAAGGAAAAAAAAAAGGGAAGGGCAGAAAATAGCAAAAACATCAATTTTGCTTAGGTCTCTATGGTTCAAATGATTCATTAGAAAGAGAAAGGGTTTGGGTTTTAAAAAGCCCATTTTACTATACCCTATTTTTGCCCCCACCTTGTTTTACATGCAAACAAGGTCGTTTTAAAAACAAAAAAAAAAATGAGTGCTTTTGCCTAGACAAAGGGGAGGAATGAAATAAACACATTTCCCCCAACCCATCACTCTCCTAAAAAACCAACAAAAAAAGGGAAAGTTGAAGAACAGTCTTTTTACCCCTTTATAGTGACAACGTCCCTAATTGCTTGGCAGTATGCAAGAAGAAAAAATAAAGAAATCTAGACTGATTTCAATAACACATAAAAAGGGGGAAAATTCAGAATGTAAACAGGGTTTTTTTTAAACTTCTCCTATTCTTGAAATTGAAAATTAAATTTTATAAAATTAATTCTGTCTCTTGTAACATTTTTAAAGCTTTGCCCCAAATACTCACAATTGTAAACTAAAGAGAAAAATGAGGTTATATATAAAAAAATAGGGTAACTTAGCTGCAGGGAAAAAATATGAACCAACTCAGCACAAAGGACAAAATGTAATTTTTCTAAATGGACTATATATACGGCTGACGGGCACCCGGGGAGGGGGGGGGAATCCCCCCCCCCCCCCCGAGCCGCTGTGGGCCCCGGAGGCGTGCCGTCGCCCCCCCGGGGCCCGGCCGCGCATCCGGGTCCTGGACCCCCGGGGCCCCCCCCCGCCCCAAGCCGGGCCCAGGGGGGACTTGCCCCCCTTGGGGGGGTTGGGGCCCCCCTATGGGTTTCTCCCCGGCGGGCTAAAGGTTTTTAGGCCTTCACCTCCCGGGCCGGCCCCTATGTGAAAGGCGCGCGTGACTCACTTCACCGCGCCCCCTATGCAGGGCGGCGTACGGAGGGGGCAGGGGGCCCAGCCAGGTAATGGCGGCTGTTTTTTTTTTTTTTTTTTAACTACCTAAAATGGGGGGGGCCCTGGCTACAAGGGGGGGGGCTGCTAAAAGGGGGGTTCCCGGCTAAAGGGGGTCCCTGGCTAAAAGGGGGGGTCCCGGGCTACAAGGGGCCCCCCGGGCAAAGGGGGGGGTGGCAAAACCCTCCCTAAAGGGGGTCCCTGGGGGGGGGCCCTTAAAGGGGGGGCCCCGGGCTACAAAGGGCCCTGCTAAATGGGGGGGGGGCCCTGACTAAAGGTGGTCCCTGGCTAAAGGGGGCCCCGGGCTAAAAGGGCCCTGCTAAAGGGGGCCCTGGCTACAAGGGGGGCCCTGACTAAAGGTGGTCCCTGCTACAAGGGGCCCTTTCCCTAAAGGGGGGGCCTGATGGGGGCCCTTAAAAGGGGGGGTCCCTGGCTAAAAGGGGGGGCCCCGGGCTAAAGGGGGGCCCTGCTAAAGGGGTCCTGGCTAAAAGGGGGGCCCCCCGCTAAAAGGGGGGCCCGACAAAAGGTGGGTCCCTGCTACAAGGGGCCCGGGTACAAGGGGGCCCTGATAAAGGGGGCCCTGGATAAAAGAGGGGGGGGGGGGGGAGGGGGGGAGGGGGGGGGGGGGGGGGGGGGGGGGGGATAAAGGGGGGGGTGGGGGGGGGGGTGGCACAAGGGGTCCCTGGCACAAGGGGGCCCCTTTGGCTAAAAGGGGGGCCCCTGCTAAAGGGGGCCCCGGGCTAAAAAGGGGGCCCGGGAATGGGTAGGTCCCCTGGTTTACAAGGGGGCCCTGACAATCGGGGGTCCCGGGCAACAAGGGGGTCCCTGGCTAAAAGGGGGCCCTGACTAAAGGGGGTACCTGGCTCAAGGGGGCCCTACTAAATGGGGTCCCTAGTAAAAGGGGGGGCCCCCTGGCTACAAGGGGGGGGGGCCCTGACAACAAGGGGACCCGGTCAAAAAGGGGTCCCAGGGTACAAGGGCCCCCTGGCTAAAAGGGGGGGGGGCGGTTAAAAGGGGTCCCTGGTACAAGGGGGGTCCTGACAACAAGGGGGGTCCTTCGAACAAGGGGGGACCTGACTACAAGGGGGGGGGGGCCCCCGATTTAAAAAGGGGGGTCCCGGGTTTAAAAAGGGGGGGGGGCTGGCTACGGGGGGGGCCCCTGACTACAAGGGGGCCCCCTGGCTTAAAGGGGGGGGGCCCCCTGACTAAAAGTGGGGTCCCTGGCTACAAGGGGGGGCCCTGATACGGGGGGGCCCTGGCTATAAAGGGATCCCTGGCTAAAAGGGGGTCCCTGGCTACAAGGGGGGTCCCTGATCAAGGGGGGTCCCTGGTAAAAAGGGGGGTCATGGCACAAGGGGGGCCCTGACACAAAAGGGGCCCTCACAAAAGGGGGTCATGGCTACAAAGGGGGCCCCCTGGCAAAAAAAGGGGGGTCCCGGGCTACAAAGGGGGGCCCTGACTAAAAGGGGGCCCCCGGGCCACCTACTGGGGTCCCTGGCTAAAACGGGGGCCCCTGGTACAAGGGGGCCCTGATTTAAAAAGGGGGGCCCCTGACACAAAGGGGGGCCCTGTCTACCTAATGGGGGCCTCCCTACCTACAGGGGGGCCTGATAAATGGGGGGACCAAAAAGGGATGTTTTGACTCCCACAGGGGGCCCTGATAAAAAGGGGGCCCGGGTTACCAAAATCTAAAGGGGCCCTGATACCTAACGTACTAAAGGGGGGCCCCTGACTTCCCTGCACACTAGCTAAAGGAGACCCCCAATACCTGTATACTCCTAAAGGAACCCCTAACTCCCCTGTAATACCTAAGAGCCTTAACTCCCTGATACTACTTCAGGGGAAGCCCAAACTGCCTGTATACTACCAAAGGGGGCCCCTAACTGTTTTGCGCCATAAAAAAGGGGGACCCAACAACCACAGCTTCCCAAAAATGGGAGAAACCACCTACCTACAGACGGGGCCTTGCCTATTTGCCACCTACCTAGGTTTTGTCTACCTCCGGGTAATATAATTGAGAGGGAGCAGCCCAATTGTAGCATACCTCCCGGGGGGGTTGTGTCTCCCCACCCTCCAACCCCTTAGGACACTAGGCCTCTAAGTTAATGGCTTGTACCCCCCCTCCCACCCCTGGGAATTGTACGAGGTGGGAATAGTAAAGAGGGGCTGGAAAAATTGGGGGTTTTAAATATTTGTGTGTAATTTTTGCAGGGATGAGCTGTGGGCCGGACAAGTCATCATGATGGTGCGGAACTGATGCAGAAGAAAAGGGAATAAGAACGATCAAGAAAGAGAAGACTCATCAGATATGATTCTCCGGTGATCCCTGATTTTACTTCTATATTTGGGTCAAACTGTATTTCACTGTAATGTATTGACCTGAGCTGGTGCTGACCTCATGTGGTCTTATATGGTGGTGGTGTAGTTATACCGAGCGGTGTCTGTCACTTTGGTCTTAAATGCAGTTTTTTAGGTTTTTACCTGACTGGGGTCTGATCACTATGTGGTCCCATATGGTGGCGCTGTAGGGTTATACCTGAGCTGGGGGTTCTGACCTCTATGGGGTCTCTATAAGCAGTGTTTTTAGGTTATACCCGAGCTAGTGCTGACTCTATGTGGTCTCTATATAGCAGTTTTTTAGTTATACCCCGAGTGGTGTCTGACCTCTATGTGGGCTCTAAATGCAGTGTTGTAGGTTTTTCCTATGGTTTGACCCCTTTTGGTCTCTATATGGCGTGTTGAGGTTTTACCTGAGCTGGTGCTGCCCTATGTGCCTCTATATGGGGTGTTGTAGGTATACCGATGGGTTCTGACCCCAGTGGTTCTTATGGGGTGTTGTAGGGTTTTCCTGAGCTGGTTTGACCTCTATTGGGTTCCTTTATGGGGTGTTTAGGGGTTTTACCCGAGCTGGTTTGATCTTTGGTCTCCATATGCGTGTTTAGTTATACCTGAGCTGGGGGGGCGAGTCTATGTGGTCTCTAGCGGTGTTGTAGGTTTTTCCTGAGCGGTGTCTGACCTCATTGGTCTCTATATGGCGGGTTTGAGGTTATATCGGGCAACCCTAGGGCTTTAATTTTTTTTAAAAAATTTTAAATCCAGCGTACATTGCCCGTTGACCCTGTGTAGGGGGTTAGACTTTTACTTTCTTTCTGGTGTTTATTTTGGGTGGTGAGGTGTGTGACAAGGGGAAAAATGGTGGGGGGGTTTGTATGTGGGTGGAGGGGAATTGTATTAGTGGGGGTTATTTTTTGTGGGGGGAGGGGGATATTGTATGTGGGTGGGGGGAGATATTTTATGTGATGGAGGGGGATATTGTATGTGGGTGGAGGGGGATATTGTATGTGGGTGGAGGGGGAATTGTTAGGGGGTGGACGGGGGATATTGATGTGGGGGGAGGGGGATATTGTATGTGGGGGAGGGAGATTGTATGTGGGTGGAGGGGGTTTTGGATGGAGTACTTTCCCTGTGTCTATGAATGTTAGACGGACTATGTGTGACTCTTTTTTCTATTGTACTACACAATACAGTTCTGTTTGCACACTGTATTATGGGTAAAATGGGCCGATTATGTCCGAGAGGCCGGTAATATTTTCATGTCAGTAGGGGGGGCCCCCAAGATAACTCCCCTGTGGGGCCCCCCAAACCCCCCCTCCGACACTGTATATAATATAAATAAATCCAAAAAAGGGACATTATTTAGTCAAAAAGACAAGGCCAACTTTCAGCTCAGAGGTGGACCCTGAACTGAGCACAGTTTTGGGGGCAAACAAGGTCTCTGTGCTATTTGGGAAAAGGTTTAAACGGTGCAGATAAATTTATATGCACCCCACCCCCCATCCATAAAAGACAGCTGAATTACAAAAACTGCAGGTTTAATAGGGACCATTCCACCCTAGCAAAAAAAACAAAAAAACCACAGTGCAATACATGGGGAGACTGCACAAATACCGATAAAGCAAACTACTCTCACGTCTTCTATGTATGAGGGGTGTGTGGTTACTGGTATTATGATTGTATATGAGTAAAAACAATACAGAGGGTGCCGCCATTCTGACAAAAACGTGTGGTACACCATGCCGGCTTACCGGCACTCAATTAGGTGGGCTGCCCAGCACCTTCCAGGTGTCCAACACAAAGTATTAAAACCCTCTGCTTCCCAGTAACATACTAGAACAATATGAGGTATTGGTTGATACAGTGGCCAAGTAGCACAGGGGCCTGTGTTTGCCTCCTACTGTGTTCAGTTTATGGCCCAGCCTCTGAGCTGTAAGTGTCAAGTTGATGATTTAATGGAAAACATTATAATCTGTTCTATTATTACATCCTTATCAAGCTCACCAGATATTGTGCTCTGTATTACATCCTTATCTTAGTTCATCAGATATTTTCCATACAGCTTTCTCTGGAACAGAAGCGCTGCTTACAGCCAGAAGAACAAGACCTTCAGAAATTCATCTTGTGGATGATACAGAAAGAGTACAAGGACACTTGCTATACTGCACAGATGCAAATCCTGCTTTGTGGCTTCAAATATAATCTGCCTTAGCAACAACCAACTAGCCAATTATGTGATTCTTGACACATACCAAAGAGATATGAAGCGGTAACTTTCTGATAATAAAACAGATCTATGCACCCGACCATCCTGTGTGGTGTGTATTTTTAAGCTCTCAGATGAGAACAGTTTTGATACCCAATTTGGACAGAGACAACTAATTGGATAGGAGTAGAAGGAAAAGATAATTCTACACCTGATATCCCTCACCTGACATAAGTATGGCCTTGTATTTTTGACTACATATAAATAATTAAAACTGCAAACTTTTTCCATGGTACTGATTGTCATGACTATACGCGAGGATCCTACTCTCTTCTTAAATAGTGGTTACTTATCTATCTGGATGCTAGGGAAGTTCTTTATGAGATACAATACTGTATGTCCCCACAGTGCTGACAGGGAAAGGATATTCTGTAATTGACATTAAGAGGAGGGGCTATTTTTTCTGATGAACTGATCAGCACGCTTAGACCCTTTATGAATAGCTATCAATGTTGGGGAAAGTGATCACATATTTATTCATTTTCATTTTAGCAGGTCCTCATAGGCAGATAATAGACAGTTATAGGTCCCCCTAAGCAAGGTATAGGCAGGGTTTTAAAAACAAAAAAAACTCTTACCTCTCATCCCCCACTGCTCCGACTCATGGCCACTCCGCTCTGTCTTTTGGCACAGAGGGCGTGATGTCATCAGGCCGCGGAGGCAGCGTGATGACACACACACCGCCTGTGCCGGAAACTCCAGACGGAGTCCACTGCGGAGCAGGGAGCGCTCGCTCTCTGCGCCGCAGTGGTATCTCTTCTCCAGTATGCACTCCGGAGGAGTCGCATGCAGGTGAGGAGATATCCAACAGCGCTCGGAGCCACAGTAGCCGCCCGGACGCTGTCAGCTGTACTCGGCAGTCAGCTACATGGGCTCCCAGAGGAGTCGCATATAGCTGAAGTGTCCCTGCTGGCGCACAGGCCATCGCAGCGCCCGAGCGCCGACAGTGACTCGAGTATAAGCCAAGGTCGGAATTTTCATCACATTTTTTTGTGCTGAAAAACTCTGTTTATACTTGAGTATATATGGTATATCTATATTCCCACTTTAGACAATGAATGCAAATCGATAGGATATGTCATCATTGTCTGATAGATTCGGGACCCAGCTTTGGGACCCACACTTCTCCAAAACAAGCCCCGAAGCCCCTCTATTCTGATTGGAGAGATGGTCATGGTCTCTCCAGTAGACATGAATGGAAGTTCCAAGTATATCAGGAAGACATGCATGAAAGTTCTGAGTATAGCAAAGTGGAGATGGTTTGGGTCCAAGAGGTGGCAATATGTCATCGTTGTCTAACGTGGGAATACCCCCTTAAGTCTACAACAACTTTACAGCAGCTAAATGGACTATGTGAACCTGTAGTCTGGAGATGAATCATTGAATTCTATGGGAGAATTTTGTAGGCATGCGTTGTAGAAACTAGTAAAAATTAGAAGATTTTAGATTTTTTTTTGTATAGATACAGATGTGAAAAAAAAAATTCAGCTGGACTACTAAATCAAAGCAATTATGCTGTAGATTGCAGGATCTTGATCTGAAGTTAGGTCTTTATATGCCATGCTTCAGCTGTTGCAATGTTTTATTTCTTTACTTTTGCCACAATTGTTTACTACATGCAATGTTAAAAAATGCAGCAATGTTGAAAAAGAGCCTTAGGGCCGTTTACACAGCAAATGACAAATACCGGTCGGTTTATGCGACCGGTACTTGCACTGTTCTGTGGCCGTGCGGACGGCCACAGGGGGGCAGCTTTTCTCCGCGATGAGGAAAGCCCTCCCCCTTCACATTGAGATGCACATATTCCGTCCGGAAACCAGACGGAAGAATGTGCATGCTCAATGTTTTTTGGGCGGCCCGCGGGCGGAAAACCCGTTCAGCAGTCCCCATAATGCCCCGTTCTGCTAATTTTCAGAGGTTTGCGGTTTTGCAGACTGCCTTAAAAAACTGCTGAAAACCCATTACCCCTTATGTTTCGTGAATTAATTTATAGAGCCATATTATTTAAATAGCTGGAATAGATTATATCAATTTTCCCTTAATACATCATATTAATTTACCCCACAGAGATACAAGTACTACTTGCCACACATGTAGCTATATGACTGCATGCACTTCATTACTTAATAATGAAATTAGATGTTTAATTGTATTTCCACTGGACACTTGGAACACATTCCTTATGCTAGCCAGATGTTTCGAGCACAGCGATTATCTGCCTTATATCAGTGACATGAAAGCAAACAACAAACATGCCTTGTTTTCAGCATTCAGCTCACTGCTCTGTTATATAAGATAAGAAGCCTCTCAGGAAACCACAAGAGATATCATCATGGGAAAAACTGGAAGTTCCACTGTTAAGCTCACATATAAACGGGGGATGAAGATTACAGAGGTTCCCTTCTAATTTATTGCACTCTTAGATGATTAGGTCTGATTCTATGTGTCTCATGTCATGTACATTTATTTTTATTTGGGTACTTGGATGACACAGGTCTGAGTGTTAAGCAGCTTTACAGAATCACAATATTAACACTTCAGGAGTTTTTTCGCCAAGGTAAATAAACCGGTCACATTGACCTTATTACCTAATCTGCTGGCAGCATGTTATAGAGCAGGAAATACATACAGGAGATAGCTGTCAATCACTGATAAGTCAACCTACTGGACTCTTTAACTCAGAATAAGCAGGGATTTAAATGAGTAAAATAAAAATTCTACTAAGTCTTTTTCCACAAAGCTAAACATCAATCCGCTCTGCTCCTCCTGCTCTATAACATGCTACCAACAGATCAGATAGCGTGGTAAATTTGTAATTTTCCCTTTGAATTGTCCCAAATCAACTGTGGACTATAAGCTTACTTTTCCTGTATTAATCACAAAGGGGGTGCCTCTCACCACACGTTACCTAAAAAAAGTTAATAGGGAGCACCAGTCACTTCATCTGCACCTTTGGGTACATTATTGCTAAGCTACTACCCTTATCAGGTTTTCCCACATAGAATGTACCCCTATTCAATGTGGGTGATATGTTTGATCATTGAGGATCCCAGAATTGCTAAAATGTACCAGGCACCCTACTTGGCTATTTTTTTTTTTATCAGTCTCGTATAATTTTAATGGAGCAGCAGTATGCATGGTCGCCACTGTGAGAACACTAAATTAATCTGTTAGGAACAAGGCGTAAAAGGCCTCTGTTCCACCCATCACCTGTGCCCCGGTCAGGAGGTCGCGTCTTGTAGGCCTCAACCTATAGAAGGTGGGGCGTGTGTGACATATCATACCCCAGTTAATAATTGTTTTGGAAAATGCTGCATAAACCCCGCCCCTTTTTTGCAAAAAATAAAACAGAAAAACCCAGGATTTTTAAAAGGCCCCAGCAAAACTTTGCCTTTTGTTTTTTGATAAATTTTCCCAACTTGTTATTTCTTTTACCTTTTGGGGGCCCTGTATAAATTTGGCGTTTAAACGCCAAAATTTTTTTTGTGCATTTAAAATAGCATGAACGCGTGATTTTTGAACCCATCTACGAGTATAAATAGGCAATTTAGGTAGGATGACAAATTGTGGCTCAGGAAAGCCACTTTGAAAGTGTTTACCTTTCCGGGGAGTAATAGCCTGGAATTGCCATAGCGAAGCATAAATCTATACTTTGTATGGTTTAGTGTGCCCCGTCCCACACGCCCCCCGAAAACAGGACTTCAAAGTATGTTGCGCTCTGTAATGCCCTGTTTATGGTGTTTGGGGGGCTTTCATGAAATGAACGGGGGTTGCCCGATGTTGGGGAAAAAAATGCCAGTGTCTAGCGCGCCCTTCTACATTCCCCTTTGGTCTAAACTAACTTACAGTTTAAAATTATAACCCCCCCACCGCTTGACATTCCACAAGGGAAAACATTTCTCTATGAACTTTAAACTTGTCTTGTAAAATTTTTTGTGTTGAGCGTTTTTTTTCGAAAGGGTTAAATCGGCAAATTTTTATGGTGACGAAATTTTTTAGATCATGCTAATTAAGGTTAAAATCTGTGCATCATCTATTAATACGCCCATTTTCGGCGTTCCCGTAATTTTGGCGGCCACAAATCAGATTACAGAATAGAGCAGGGCGAGATGTGTGGGACGTCATGACTGGGGTGTGTAGGTTGCGATGGCTGGAAAAACAATGACCTGTTTTAACTAGAACAGCCTTCCTGTTCAGCCTTAGGTTCTAGCTCTCATAGGAATAGGACGGGCTCTGTGTGGCAAACAGTAGCGAAATTGTCTATTTCTGCAAGAGAAAAAACCCCTTTTATTGCTGTGATCCTTCCAAATTTTTTAGATTAGAGATTTGAAGATTTTCTGTAGTTAGCTAAGAATTTTAAAGCAGCATTACCCGAAAAGTCACGGGGGAGGGGGGGGGGGGGGGGCCCCCGGGGGACACAGACAAGCCCCTTTCTATAAAGAACACTGGATAAAGTTCCCAAGACTTATTTTAGCTTTCACTGCAAAATTTTTTTTTATTAACATTTTTCTTTTGAAATATTTTTCTGTTTTTGGGCAGCTGAAATTAAATTGGTAC
>JAODAL010080578.1:0-12195 GCA_025379985.1 Phyllomedusa bahiana | reverse complement strand
AACCCAATCGACCGGGGGATTCGTGCGTAAACCGCAATATAAGCCCCGGGGCGACGCTGGGAGTCATCCGCTTCACGGACCGTTTGGGGAGTTGGCCGCGCCCGCTTGTAATAGCTTTTACTGAAAATTTTTTTATAAGCGATTTTTGGGGGGAGTCTGCTTGTCTCTTAACTATTATTTTGATTTTTTGGGGTATTGGATCTGAAGCCCAGTGTGCGTAAAAGGCAGCTGATATAATTTTAATGCTATCTGCTCAACACATTGAATATCAAGGGGGTCTAAGCCTTTCCTTTTGTATTCTTTAAAGAAACGCGTTTTTACAATACAAATCCCTTCTTTTTTGGGTCAATTCTTTTCCCAAATTTACATCCCAGGGGGAAATTTAGGTTGTTCTGCTATTGTGGTCACTAAAAGAAACCGTCTTTTTCACCGCCAAAAATAAATTTTTCCCTGCAGCCTAATTCAAAAGCGAAGGTTAATTAAAATTTTTTTCTTGTTGTGTAGGTGAAAAAAAACCCCGGCATTGTAACCGCTAAAAGCTGTGTTTTTGGGTGCTCAAATTTTTTGGCGCAAATTTTCCCTCCAGGGGTTAATTAAGCTTGTTTGCGTTTTATCCGTAAAAGAAAATTTTTTTTTCACCGCACAGAAGAAATTTTGTAGCTTAAATTTTTTTCGAAGGGTTTAAATTTAAATTTTTGTGTTTTTATTCAGTAAAAAACACTTTTTTTTGGCATCGTAAATTTTTTCCCGCCCCTTTGTGGAGCCAAATTTTTAATCCAAGGGGTTTCAAAAAATTCTTGTGGGTTATTTGGAAAAAAAAACAGGGTGTGTATTTTCTTTTAAAGAATCTTCATCAAACAGTTTTGTACATTTTAGAACAAACGATGTCGACAGAGAGGTGGAGGGTTTCCCTGCGAGTGGGAGAGGCCAAAAATTCCAGGCCCGGTCCGCACAGCAAGGGGGCGCCAGCGGGGGGCACTCGGTGAGGCCCCAATGCCGTGCCATCTAGCGGTGTGTGTGACTAGAAAACCAAGGGGTTTTAATTGGGGTGAATAGGTCTCCCCTTTCCTCCCAGATGACATCTGACAACCCCCCAAAATGGGGTGGGAAAGTCAGCACAACCTTAGTTGGATGGTCCCGGGGCGGGCAGGGGCCCCCACTGTCCCCAACCCCCCTCTGTCCCCTCCGGTTCCCTCAGCCCGGATCTACTATGTGGTCTGGCTCAGCCCACTATATAGCGAGGAGAACAATTTTAGGGGGCAGTCACGCTACTTGGCAGCGAAGAAATGGGGCCTATCCTGCTTCTTGCGTGGGGGCAAAGTATAGTGTGGAGGTGGATGGGAGGTCGTTGTGAGGGGTCAGCTTGATACCAAGACCCGGGGATGGGACGCGTAACGATGAAAAAAAATAGATGATGTGTAGCCCCACGCACTTGGGAGCCCGGGTGAGGCAAGGGTTCTTCTCTAGGAGAAGGGGCGTCAGCTTGGGGTCATGCAGCGGCGCGCCCGCAAGGGGTTGTTGGCCCTGAGTCAGCAGGGTAGCGCAGTGTGAGGTCGGAGCCCCAAACGCCAGGGGTAAAAAACCAGCTTTGCAGGTCCAAGAAAGTTGCGGCCCAAGGGGCTCAGGAGGCAGGGCGGGTAGTCACTCGTGCGGGCGTTGGGGGTAAAATCCCATATCGGGGTTGGGCGTTCTTTGCTAAGCACCCGGAGAAGCCGAATATGGGTCATGTAGAAATGGGGGAGAAAGTGAAGGGGTGGCCAGGGAGTAACTTTTGGCCCCAGGGCCCCTGCTTTCCAAAAAGGGCCAGCGTCACCACCCGGTGGCCTGGGAAAATAGGGGCTCAAAATTGTGGTGGTTTTTCCCTTTGCCCCCGCAGCAACAACCCCAAGCGCCAGTGGCCCATGCCATTGCGCAGTAAAGGGCCTCCCCCCCTTGCAAAAGGGGAAAGCTGTTTCTCTTTGACATAAATCTCCCGGTCCAGTTGTCCTGCCCGGCTATCATGGCGCCAAGCAGTCTTTCGGGGAGGTGATTGCAAAGGGGACATCATTTAGGGCGTCCCCCCTTTCCAAAGGTGCACCCGCGGGCCCTTTTGCTCTTGCCCAAGTTGTTGGTACTGCAGCCCCTCCCTTTCCAAATGGGGGAAACTCTGCAACATTCAGAGAATTTTAAATGGTTTGTGCCGACCCGAGAGGGAGTTCCAAGCTGTAATTTTTTTTCCCAAAAAAGGGCAATTCCCAAGCCTTCAAAAATATGTAGAAGAAAAGGGGGGGCCCAGTCCTTGAGCTTATCGGTTTTTTCCCAAGGGGAAACCGGCAGCGGGGGGACGTCGGGGAGTTTTAAAAATACGGTCAGGGCCAGTACATGTTTTTTTTGGGCCCCCTTTTTTTTGAATGTGCTTCCTCCCCGGCACCCAAAAAATTTGGGAAACGGGAAAGGGGCCCGCTTTCTCCTCCCGTTGTAAAATTTTTGGGGGCCCTGCGCCAATTCGCCTCCCCCTCCACCCCCCCCAAATTCCCGCCTCCACAATTTACTACTTCATCATCCCCAACTTGTTTTGGGCACAGCAGGGTCACACGTTTACACATGGCTTGCCTGGCAAAATGAAGTCACACAGGGAGGATCTGCTCTGGTCTTGCAGCAAGAAATCGATGTGTGGCTTTCTCCGCCCCAACGGGCAAATGGGAAACCAAATGGTGACGGACAAGGGGAGGAACATTGTGTCCGCACTGCACCGGGGAGGGTTGGCCCTTGCACCTGCATGGGGCACGTGTTCAATTGGTTGTAAAAAGGTTTCCCTGAAGTTTTCCCCCCGATTTCAGAGGTTTTGGAAAATGGCCGGAAAATTTGTGAATGCACTTCATCCTTTCCCTACAAAGCAGGTCCCCCTCCTAAAGTTGCAGGGCAAACGGCCTCCCCCAAAACAAAATCCGTATGCGTTTTTTTCCACCCTTTGGGAAATTTTTCAGCCTGGGACATGTTGGACCGACTGTTTGAACGAGAAAGGCCTTTAAACCGATTTTTTGATGTTTCCAGGGGGGACGGGGAGTATCCCCTGTGAAATTTTGAGGGTAAAGCCAGGTGGAAAGTTTCTTTGGGGGGGACACCCTGCCGTTTGTTGGGCCATTCGAGGGGGGCGACGTTATTGGTCTTTCGCCAGGACTACGGGAGGGTAAAAAACGCCCTTGGAAAGATGCTGAAAAATCTGTCTGGGCGGGGGGGGGGGGAATGGAGACGTGGCATTTTCATCCGCGGCCACATGAGTCCGTGGGGATGAAATGGGGGAGGGGGGGACATTGGAGCAAAAAGCTTTTGTCTGGTGAAATGAGTGGTTTTTTCTCCCCAGGTGACGAGAGAGGGCAGGAGCGCTGGAGGAGGTAGTGGGATGGGAAAGAGAGGCAGATGCCCCGCAAGCCCCGTGGCAGTATAAAGCGGAGTTGGAGGCAGGGCCCCCTCGAGTCCTTTGGATGGCCCCCAGCATGCTGATTTGCTGGTTGTGAAGTCGAATAGCAGACCCCGGCAGAGGGATGACTTTGGCTCTCCACCCTATGGGACCCTCCTCCCCGGTCCAAGGGGGCCCTTTTTCCCCCAGTTTTTTTGAGAGGGAGGACAAATAAAAATATTAGGGAAATCCTCCGTAGTCATTTGGGCCCTTTGCCTTTGTGCGGATGTCCCCCCTTACGGTCTGCCCGGGGGGGGGGTTTTTCTTGCGTTCACGTACTACTCCGCGGTGCTGGGGAAGGGGGGGGGGGTAGGGCATTCCCAGCCGATCGCAGCAACCCTGTCTGGAGCCCTGATGAGCAGTTCCCTTCCCCCGGGGGGGTATTGAGGGCGTCCCACAGCAGCGGCCCGGGAGCAGCCCCTGAACAACGGGGTGGCCTACTTGGCAGCATCTGCCCCCAGTTAGAAACCCGCGGACTATGGGACCCAAATGGATGTGTGGCCGCAACTTCCCGATTTTGCAGTGGAGAATGATACCCGGCCGTAGTGTGGATCAGGGGGTTTTCGGGTGCGGCGGGGGCATCGTTCCCCCAAGGAGCCCCGCTTGCCCAGGGAAAAATGGGGAAAAGACGACCTTTTGTAAAGATGAATCGGGGCGTGGATCGGCGGGAAATTTCACACCCCAATCCCTTGGCATCAGACTTCATCAGCATGACACCCCACCAAACGTGAGAAATGGTCTGGGTTCAAATACCTGCCTCAGCACTTTTTGATGCCGCCACCCCCTGACCCCCACCATTGCTGCAGTTTCTCATCTGCCCCAACATCTTTACCGGGGAAGGGTATTGCCACCCCCTCCAACTCTGTCATTGTGCCACTGTCTGACTCTGCTGCTGTTGGCTGTCCCGTGACCTCCAACTGTCATTGTCCCACTCTCTGCCCTCTGTTTTTGCCCTGCCCGTCCCCTCCATCTGTCTTTGTGCATTTGGGGCCCTACTCCGTTTTTGCACCTCCAAATGTGATTGTGCCACTGTCTGCCCCTCTGCTGCTGTGTGGTGCTGCCGTGACCCCATAACACACTGTGTTCATTTTTTTGCCACTGTCTGACCTCATGATGTTTTTTTTTTTTTTTGTTTTTTCTGTTGATGGGGATTTTTCCGTCAACTCCACACTGTGTCATTGTGCCACTTTTTGGCCTACTCCTTTTTTTTCCCACCTCCAGAATTTTATTGTGCACTCTCTGACCTCACGCTGCTGTGGCTACCGCCGTCACCCCCACACCCTGTCACTGATGTTGCCACCGGAGCCCTCAGCTTGTTTTTTTCCAGCTGTCCCCTGCCATGACTTTTTTAGGCTACATTCCCCTTCAGTTTTTGGTCAGTTTTGCCCTCTTAAATGCCAGGGTATTTTAGAGTGAAGCGATTCTAAGAGCGGCGGCAGTCTTGTGCGTTTTCATACTAAAACACAACATTGTATAAAGACCAAACCAAGCCCCCTTGCATTTTAAGCATGATACAACGTTCTACAGCACCCTGCAGGCTCTGTGCAGCCTGGAAATAGCTGTTTTTTAAAGTGATTCGTCCCGAAGTAATTTGAAGTTATTTTTTGTCGGGAAATTCGGCGAAGTGAGCGAACCGAATTTCGAGAAATTCGCCCATCTCTAATCATCATCATCACTCAAACAGATTTCACTACTCACAATATATGCTCCAGAACATACACAATGTACCCCATAGTACACAATATATGCCTACAGTCGATAAATGTACATGAGATCGGTCTTAGGATTCAAATCTAGTGGGTAGATTGTATCGAGTGTCGGGATCCAAAAGGCTTCTCTGTCCACCAGAAGTTTCCTCCAATCACCGCCTCTAGCTGGCTTCCTAACTTTCTTGATGGCCATAACTTTAAAATGCTCCAGGCTCCCCTGGTGTACATCCCGGAAGTGCTTAGAAGCACAAGACACGTTACGTATACTGGATGTGCTCCCTGGTCCTAATATGCAAGCTGCGTGTGGTACATCCTACGTATTGTACTTGACTGGTATCGCACAAGATGGTGTATGCTACATATTTACTGTAGCAATTAGGAAAAGAAGAGATGTCATATTTCTTATGTGTAACAAAATTAGACAAATTATGACTTTTCATCATATACTGACGCATCCCAAATCTGCCCAAACCACATCTAAAGCAACCTTTCAATGAAAGCCAATGATCTGTTTTTCTAGTCAACTGATTAGAAAACATACCAGGTGTTATAATATTCCCAATAGTCCGAGGTCTCTTGGGGATGAACTTACAACCATCTCTAAGGATGCTTCTCACAATAGGGTCCGTTGATAAAAGTGGCAGATATTTCCATAAAATACTCACAATATCTAACATTGATTGCTGTATTGAGTTGTAAAGGGGATTAACGCAACAGTACCCTATTTAAAGTGTCAAGACATCATCATTGTATGTACCGAGATTAAAAACCTCGGCACCTGGTTTGGATATCTCCAGACCAACAGAAAGAGTAAAAAAGTGCTATGGACTGGTAAAAAACAAAACAAAAAAAAAACAAAAAAAAAAACAATCAAAACAAATAAGCTTTTCATGGCCACGATGGTCACTTCGTCAGGTTATACCATAAGAAGACGTGTGCCAGACTTTTAAAGGAACTAAAAAAAAAAAGCCAAGCGTCATCTTATCCATAGCACAACTTATAAAAGGTGAGAAATACATGTTACGGGATTTATTTAATGTTGTTGGTTTAATGGAAGTGTCTGGTATCTTTCCTTTTTCTACTAAAACAAATAATCCATATAAAACATCACTAGCAGGGTGATCCCACACTCTATACTATGGCAATAGGTTTTCTAAACTGGAGAACCCATTTAATGACACCTCTAAAATGTTTTGACCTCTAAAATTGAAACTTTTACAGTCAGAAACTATTCACTGTCCTCCATAGCAATCTCTATTGAATCCCTCCAAGTTAGAGCGTGTTCTTTGCCATTAAACAAGATGTTGGAAGCTGAATATAAACAAAAGTAAATTGGACAACCCAAGCGTCTATAGCAGGGATGTCAGACTCAAATACACAGTCGGCCAAAATTAAAACTAACTTGGTCCAAGTTGTGGGCCAACCTTGAAACAGTGCTGCTCAGAAAACCAAAGAGAATTATTACCTCAAGAGTTTGTGATTCACCAAAATCACAGCAACCTGTACACCAAACTCTATATTTAAAATATACCTTTTAGTTCTTGTCACTAAAACGTCAATACACAATTTAAAACCATAATACTACATAATATCATCGCTACACAATACCAGAATATACAAAAGGATATCTATCCCTCACAAAAATACCTACACTCACCTATTACAGGTAGGGTGATCGTCCCAAAAAGGACGGGCCCACGTTTGGAGGCTCGCCCTATTAAATACCTACTTTGTCCCTAATTCAGATATTCTATACATCAAACAGGGACTTATTGAAGCCAATATCTTCAAAACGCAATGTTTATGCAGAGAGAATATACTCTACCATACTTTATGTAAGCCAGTATAGGTGGTATAAATATATCGCACAAATTTTCTTAATATCATAAATTACTGTCACAGGAGACCAAACAAAAATGCTCAATCATCAAGTCATATAGCCATAATGATAACATTTGACCTTAATCTTCTTTCAATTTCCACATGGTCCCAATGCGTCCTTTTTGGGACGCTCAACCTACCTGTAATAGGTCAGTGTAGGGATTTTTGTGAGGGATAGATATCCTTTTGTATATTCTGGTATTGTGTAGATCAGCTCCCGGCCAGTCTGTGCTCGCCGCGGGCCGCGCGATGATGTGACGTCATCGCACAGCCCACATCAGCACTATGGGCCGGCGCAGGCTGATTAGCAGAGTGGAGACGCTCTGTACTGCTAATACCGGCCAGTCTTGCCTTTGAGCGCTCGGCCCGGGAGTTCAGAGGTAGGAAGCGCCTGGGCCCTGCAGCTCCGTATCCGCTGGCAGTAAACTAGTATGTTCACTGCCGGCGGGCGCAGGAGCCTAACTACCGGGGTAGCAGACGCCGGGCCCCCTAAGAGCACGAGCCCCAGGGCAGCTGCTACGTCTTCTACCCCGGTACTTACACCCCTGCTTTGGGGTGAGCTGAAATCTGCAATTGGAAAAAAGAACCCTGCAAACATTGAAGAGCTTAAACAAACTGTAAAGGAAGAGTGGGAGAAAATACCATATGAGAATTGCAAGAAGCTTATAGATAGCTACAAGAAATAGTTGGAGGCTGTCATCAATGCCAAAGGGTGTGCAACCACGTAATCCTTAGTGATGGCTTTATTGCTGCACATGCTATTTATTTTGTTTCTTTTTTAAATTACAACATATAAGTTAAAAAACCATTTTTTATTATTGTATTAATTTGGACCACTAATTACAAAATCATGAGGATCTAACTTTGGTACATTTCCATTTATTTCTGAAGATATTGTACAGTCTATGAAAAAAAAATGAAGGGGTGCCAATAATAATGAGCAGCACTGTTATTTATTGAACAAATAGTTTAACTGCTCTAATAAATCAAATATGAAGATGCTGCAATGCAAAGAGCTCAAACTAATAAGAAACAAAAAAGACAAAATAGCAAAGAGACCCCTTCGTTGGTGAAGGGTATGGTCACAGGACTTTTTGGGGTGTAATTTTCACCAAAGTAGGGGCCAAAACACACTTAAGACAGTTTTAAAGTATAGAACTCTGAGGGCAGTATAAAAACGTAGTTGTGCAGGTGACTACTTCAATTGCGTATTTTTCGGCGCGTATCGTGTCAATTGACAGTAACATATCAATTCTTTGCATTGTTTACATGGCAACAAATACAAAAGTATACGAGGCTGAAATCTAAATAACGTGTAGTTTTCTCATTGAAATTACACACTACCAAGAGCGTGATTTTAAAGAGTAAACAAACCTGTTTTTCGGCGCAAAATGGTATGCGCTGGAAATATGACATGTGAACTTCCCTTAACAGTTTAAGTATAGCTAGAGATAGATGAACTCTCTCCTCAATATTAAGCCGCCAAAGCTCTCAAAATCTGCTAATTAAACAATAGCCCAGGGTAATAAATTCTAAATAACCTCACTTCTGATTAAAAGAAAAAATAATGCTTTTATCCATGCCACCAAACACCATCAGTGATTATAGGGTCGCTCACACCTCAAATATAGCGGACATTAGAACACATGAATTATAGAAATTTTATTAAGCTCTGCTTAATCTATAACACCAAGGAAACTCTGTAACTTCCGTAACCGAACTAAAACAAACTAATGCATTCTTGGACTCTACGCATACTGCCCCCATAAACCCCGGTTTAAAATATTTCTGTTTGGGGTCTGGATTTGACCGTTGTTTCCTTTATACCTTAGGGGAAGAGCTGAGGCCTGAATTAAATCCCTACTGAATATTCTAAAAATGTGAGATGTTGGCTATATACTTCCTTACAGTGTTACAATATTATTATAAGCCTGACTAACATAACTTTTACCCCTTTCCCAAAACAGGGTTTTCCCGGGTGCTTTCTCAGAAGAGGCTTGCCCCAAAACAACTCCCAGCTCGACGTAGGTAAATAAATTTTTTATTGTGAAAATTAAAAATGACAGAAAAGAAAAAACAGATGTCACAGATCGGGAAAGCAGCTAACTGACGCGTTTCGAGTTAACATCTTGCTCACAGTATATGTAGTAGTTTGGCTGTATATTTAAAAAAATCAAAACCAAATGGGCGAAAATTTCCTCATGTTCCATCAACGTATTGTTTAAAGGGAAACACCTTATGTATTAAAACATATGCAAGATGAATTTTCCCCATACTCATACATATTCCATTTTTAGGGAAACAATTGTTTTCCCATAAAATTATGAGGTTGAAATTCCTAAATGTGTTGATAAGTCTATAAAGGTGTACTGCTTATATATAAAAACCCGTCTCACTTCCCACTTCTATTTTATAAATACTATGTGTATGGTATAGATGATATTCCCAAATATATAAAAAACATTTATTATGTACTAAGGGTATTCTAATAGTATAAAACAGGTCTGTTCTATATTTTGAGACCTTGGGGTGCCCTTGTCCCTACCCTGAGGATCAATAGGCCTCCCTTAGCCTCAATTTTTTGTCCCAATCCCCCCCTTTGGGGGGGAGGGACCTGTTCTATGGATAATATTTTAAATCGTTGTTCCCTTCATGGAAACCCGAAAGTTCTGCCTCCCGAAGGGTTTCCCGTTTTTTCTTAACATTTTTACGTGCTCCATTATAGGGTTTTTACTTTGGTGGTATTTCCACAATTTTTTCTGGCATTTGTGCCTCAATGATATTATCACAGGGTGTGTGTTTGCGATTCATGAAATTTTTATTAAAAATTTCTTAAAATCTTTGCATCTTTAAATACATTTGTTTTTTTCCCAAAATTTGCAACATTGCACATTGCCTACCCCCAAAGAACCCCCTTTTGGGGGAGGCCCCGGTTTCTTCCCTTTGGGGGGCTACTGTTTTGTAGGTTTCTAGGGAAATTAAATTTCCTAAGTTTGATTTTCTTTTGGGGTGCATATTTTCTCCCTTTCCCCAATATTTTGCCAAGATATATCTTTTCGAATATGTTTACATTTTTATGGAAAATAGTTTGATTTCCCTGTAGTTCCCGTATATTGGTGGTAAATGCTATCTTTTTATTATTGAACTTATAATGACTCACAATCAGTATTTTTAGGAGCTCTTGCTGGTTTCCCCCCAATTTGGTTTTTGCTCTCTCCAAATTCCCTGAATTCCTCTCTCCTCCAATCTTTTATCTTGGCCTTTAATGCCCCCTTTAAAATCCTTTTCCAGGGTACAGAGTTGCAGGCTTCGTACATACACGCCTAGGGTATGGCCTTTTGTTCCAGTAGAGTGGAACTATTTGCTCTTTAAATAGAAGTTCCGAATTGGGTTTGCTAATAGGGTCATACTACCCCTTTTCCTACACTGTCACCCCCCTTTGGAGGGCATCCAAAAAAAGGAACTATTTTTTGGGTTTCCAAACTCTGTAAAACCCCAAATTTAAAAGGATTTGTTGGGGGTATCCAGGAAGGGGTTTTATGAGCGCTACATCGCGACCCCAAATTATTAAGAGGGTCGATGTGCGGGGTTTTGGAACCAAAATGAGATTCCTTTTTTTTGGATGTCGTCTAAGGGGTGACAGTGTGTGGAAATGGGTAGTAACGACCTATTCGCAAAACCCCAATTTGGGCCCAAATATTTTTAAGAGCAAATAGTTCCATCTTGATACTATAAAGGGCCATACCCTATGGGTGTTGTAGGGCCCCAGGGCTCATACCCTGGACAAGGATTTTGAAGGGCAGTTAAGGCCATGAAAATGATTGGAGGAGAGGGGATATTCTAGGTGGTTTTGGAGAGGCAAAATCCAAAATTTAAAGGGGAAGGACACAGCAAGAGCTCCTAAAAGTATGATTGTGGTCTGTGATAAGTTTCAATAAAAAAAAAGATAGATTCCACCAAATATAGCGGGAATACGGGGAATTCAAAGCTATTTCCATAAAATGTCAACATATTGCGACAAGATGAAATCTTGGAGAAATATTGGGGAAAAGGGATAGTATCTTTCCCAAAAGGAAATCGAACTTAGGAAACTTAAATTTCCCCTAGTACTAAAAAAACTTTTCCCCACCCAAGGGAAAACTGGCGGGCCCCAAAAAGGGTTTCTTTGGGGGGGCAATAGATGAAAAATGTGTGAAAATTTGAGCATAAAAACAAATGTTTTAAAAGATGCAAAGATGTTAGTGAATTGAGATAAAAAGTTTCTGAATTGAAAAACCCCACCCTGTGTTTATATCATTGGTGCAAAAATATGCCAAAAAAAATTTTGTGGGTGTACCAACGAAAATTTTAAAAAACCCGTAAAATTGGGCACGTAAAAAGTTTTAAAGAAAAACAGGGAACCTGTCGGGAGCGCCAGACACTTTTGGATTCCCATAAAGGGAACACAACGAGTTTTAAAATATTATCCCATAGAACGGGCACTCCCCGAAAGGTGGGGGGGTTGGGGCAAAAAATTAGGCTAAGGGAGGCTATTGGATCTCAGGTGGCCAACAAAGGGCACCGCAAGGGCTCAACTAAAAAAAGACCTGTTTTTATTATTTTAAAAATACCCTTATGTAATAAAAGAATATGTTTTTCATTATTTGGCATAATCATCTATCCATAACTATTTTTTATTAAAAATATGATGTGGGAAATGAGACAGGTGTTTTTATTAAGCGTTTTCACCTTTTTAGACATTATAACATATTGATGGTATATAAACCTGCATATATTGTTAAAGGATATACAAGTTGTTTCCCCTATAAATGGAATATGGTTATGAGTATGGGATATTTCATCTTGCCTATGTTTTATAGAACATAATGTTTTTCCCCTTTAACGGATACGTTGATTGAAAAATTGATTGGGAAAATTTCAGCCCAATTGGGTTTTTGATTTTTTTTTAAATATAGCAGCCAAAATACGTACATATACTGTGAGCAAGAGTGTTAAACTCGAAAAAGCGTCGTTGCTGCTTTCCCGTATGCTGTGACTTTTTTTGTGCTTTGTGTTTATTTCATTTCACAAAAAAGGTTGTTTACTACATCGGAGCTGGGAGTGGGTTTTTGTGCAAGCCTCTTTTTGAGTAAACACCGGAAACCATGTGTTACCGCCCCGGCCGGC